>JAFISB010000422.1:0-12635 GCA_022560015.1 Diplodia mutila | reverse complement strand
AGAGATATTTAAATTATTCTATCTATATTATTTATTATTTCTTATTATCTTAATTCTTTCTATTACTAATATAGCTAAACCGTATAGTATCTTTTAATTTAGTTATATAACGGTCTATCTTTATCTAAAGTTTTTAACTAGTATTAAATCTAATAAGATTAGATATTAGACTATACTCCGCGTTATCTTATAAGCTTTAAATAATTACGTTATTCTCGGTTATAAAGAACGTATAAAGTTCTATAATATACTAGAATAAAACTAGTAAATATAACTAATTATACTTATCTATACGTCGAATATTACTAAAATAGCGCTTAACTTTAACGCTAGCCGGATTAGTAGCTAAGATATCGCGGGCTATAGTAGTAACGCGAGAAAATAGTAGCTTAAGCTTAGTCTAGACCTTTAGAATATTTCTCTTAGTATAGTTTTTTAAATACTCTATTAGCGACTATTATATCGACTATTATATTAACTATTATATACTATAGTCTTATAGACTAATACTTATCTAAAAGCTAATATATCTCTAATTTATCTTCTTCTATATTATCTTCTTTATTAATATTCGTATTCGGGTTTATAAAAACGTTAAATATATCTCGTAGTTATAAAGAGGCTTAACGAGTAGAGGCGCTATAATCGCGATAGATAATATACTAGATTTCTTATAGAGAGGTCTAGTAATAGACCTTCTATACTATTCTATCTTAATTACGCGACTTAAAGAAACTATTCTTTAGATATAAAGAGAGAAGAACGACTTAACTATAAAGAATTTCTACTAGACTATCTATACGTTTATAGTACTTTATAAGCTTTATCTAGATAGTATTTAGTCCGTTATAAAGATTCGTCTTTTAAAAAATTCTTTTATAATTAAGTTTTTTCTTTATAGTCTTAATATATCTAAGAAGACTATTATAGATCTAGAAAACTCGCTATATCGTTAGAATCTTTATCGTACTTATAAGTTTCGTCGTAAATATTTATTTATTTATTTATTTAGTTTAACGTCCCTCTAGAGTCTTAGACTATTAGAGACGGGGCTAGGCCCGTTTCTATCTATTTATCTAAGTAGGCGTTTAGTACTTAGGTTCGGAATTCGTATAAGAAACGATACGCTTAAGAGCTTATTACCTCTAGATATAGAGGGAATAGTAGAAAAATATAAAGAAAAGTAGAAAAAGTAAGAAAATAAAGAAGTAAATAGCGGTACGTATTTAAACCTCGTTAGATAGATCGTTTAACTACTACCGCCGGGTAGTAATCTTTAATTTTTCTAAGAATTTAGCCGTTAAGCTAGTTTCTAGAGTCGTAGAGAAGAGGTCCGTTAATTCGATTCTATACTTTTTAAGTACGTCTTTAACCGAGACCCTTAGGTCCCGATAGAGAGGGCAGCTAAAAAGTAAATAGCGAGGTATTTAGCGAGCCGTTCGGCTACACCTATACGTATCGTCCTTAGCGTAGTTAAAGCGGTAAAGATAAGACTTAAAGTATTCGTATCCGATCTTTAGTTAATAGAAGGCGGAGGCTATCTCTCGTACTTTCGTAGAAGCCTTAATCTTCCGCCCTATCGCTAGCCCGAAAGTCCGTTTATAAGCCGATTTCGGCGCTAACTTAAGCTACTTTTCCTAGTTCGTAAAGGTCTACTACTTTACTAAACTCTTAAAGAAGTTAAGTAAAGTAGTAGTCTTCCGGATAGAGTATTTCGTAGCTCGTTTTACTAGTAAGTCGGCGGCCTCGTTACCTAAAACGTCTTAGTAGCCTAGATACTATTCTAGAGAGACGGTATTCCCCCTTCCTACTAGCGTAGTAGCTAGCTTAATAGCCCGGACCTACTATGCTTATCCGGGCGTATTTTAGGAAGTTTTTAGCCTAAGAATCGCGGCCTAATTATCCGCGTAGATTCTTATATCTCGGAAACGAAAGCCCTTAAAAACGGCGGACTTAAGGCCTCTTACGAGGCCCTTTATCTCGCCGTTATAGACTAGGTTTTCGAAATCTAGGTTCGTACTAACCCTCGCTAAGGGCTCGTTCTTTAACTAGCTAAAATCGTAAGTAACTACGCCGACCCCTACGTTTCTACCCGGAGATAGAATGGAGGCGTCGGAATAGATAGCTATACGATTAGAGGAGGCCCTTTTAGATTCTAAGACGTAGGCCTTAGCCTACGCCTCTTTATCTAAAGAGCTAACCGTTACCGAGTAGGGTAACTTCTTAGTCTATAGCGAAAAGAGGTGCGGATCTACTACTTCTAAAGACGCTAGCTACGTCTTTCTAAGTAGCTTAACCTTCTTTAACTATATAGGCCTAGAAGTATCCTATTACGATAAGAAAGGAGTTTTAGGGAAGGAACGGGTTACGGCCTAAGGTAGAAGCTAAAGGCCTACTTCTATAGATTATAGACCGCGATCTACGACGGATCGGGATTATTATTATATATACTTCTACTATTATTAGACCTAGATGCACGTATCGTAATTTAGGGTTAGCCGCCGATCTATTAATCCGGATCAACTCCCTACTAATTAGTAGCTAAAAGATAAACGAGCCACACGACCGACGCGAGCTACTAGAGAACTCTTACTAGATACTATATTAATTCTCTAGAGGTACTAGGGCGAGATCTACTAGCCGACCGGAATATAAATTAAGACTTCCGCATATTATAATTTTAGCATCTTCTAATCTAAGAATATACTTAAGGCGACCGAACCGCGAGCGCTTCCGCGAAGTCGACTAGGTCGATAAGAAAGACTAGAACCGGAAGAAGTCGCCGTCGACGTAGAGGCTACTATTCTAGATCTACCCTTACCGCCGCTACTAGAGGCGGTAGTAAGAATAGCGTACTAGCTATAAGACTTCGCTAACGATAGCCTTAGAAACTATAAAGCCCTATTAGAGGTAAAGATAAAGGACGCCTTACCTACTACCTTAGCGATCTCCTCTAGAGTACTACGACTAGGGTTACCGAGGATCGAGCCGATAATAAGACCTATCTATAACGCTAAATCTATTATAAAAACTAGGTTACTAATCCCCTATCCGCTCGAGTAGAATATCGAAGCTAACGGTAAAGAACCTATACTCGTAGCCGCTAAGGCGTTCGTAGCTAAAGTAAACCGGGATCTACGGTAGAGTAACGTTAAAGAGCTCGAAGCTATCGAGTAGCTAGAGTTAGTATAATAAGATTTACGGGTTACGGACTTACCGGTACCGTTAGAAAACGCGATATAATTACCTTAAGTACTAGTAGCTTTTCCGCAAGCCTAATACCTCTATAGAAGTAACGAAGAACTCTAGTCGATTTAAGAAAGAGCTCGTTCGACCGGCGAGCTCGAATCTTCCCCTATAATAGAGCCTTTCTACGGCTAATATAACGACGAAGACGCTAGAGAACTACTTAACTAGATTACTAAAGAACCTAACGTACTAAAGGGCGTAAGATTTAAAAAATACTCGGGCGTAAAAGTAATTCGGTTATCGTATTCTTTTATCGGATACGAGAACGTTCGTAATATAAAAGCCGAAGAGAGGCGATCGCTACTACTAGAACCGCTTAAGCTAAGGCTATCGAAGAATATAGCCGAACTAGTAGTTAAAGCGACCCTAGATCTAGAGACGGGAGAGATATCCGAAGCTATAGATAAAAGAACGTTCGGCGAAACTAAAATACGAGCTTTATTAAGAGAGGCGAAAGCCTAAAGAGCTCGAAAAGCTAAGAAGACTCGTCTAGCGCCGGACGAAGCCTAGATAAATAACCTACTTACGAAGATTAAAGAAATAGCCTAGAAGGCGACTAACGAAGCTATTCGTAACGCGAAGTATCTAGAAAGGCTTACTCGCGCTAGACTCTAGTAGAGAACTCCGTAGAGCTCGAGTTAGTAATAGTTAGTAGAAGAATTAGTACTCTAGAACGAACGAATAATACCCGAAGTCTATAAAGACCTACTAGAAAGATCGAGAAGAAGGGCTAGAGAGCGATAAGCGCCTACCGCGGTCGAATAGATCGGCGGAACCCCCTTTAAGCCTAGCTTAAGTTCTAGCTCTAGCTCGGATAGCTTAGGCGATAATAGGTCTAAGAGAAAGAGTAAGAAGCTAGCTCGCGAAGAGAGCTCTTCGTTAGACGATCTAGAAGAACTACTCGCGAAGATCCGAAGAAAGAAGAATAAGCGAAAGGCGAAGAAGACTCTTTAAGAGCTTAAAGATAGCGATATAAATAGAGCTAAAGATAGAGGTAAAGACTAGAGGTTCCGAGTAGAGAATATTAAATACTTCGACCTATCGATAAAGCTAAAAGATTACGAAGACGATAATATAATCGAGAGAAAAGAGAAGCTCTATTATTAGAACGTACGCTAGTTTATCGAGGCTATCGAATCCGAACTCCTAGCTACCGCCGGAAGTATAGTAAGAAGAAACGTTTATAAATACTTAAGAGGTACGGCCTAAGCCTAGTATACTAGTTAGTTAATAACTAAGAAACGGACCTACCTTTAAGGCGAAAAGAGAGTCTAACGATAGACGAGCGAACTTATCGCTAGATTTCGAAAGCGACTCTTAGAGGTATAATAAAAGCTATAGAGAAAACGCTTCGAATATCGTAAAGTAAGAGACGGAAATTCGATCGGAAGATTCGTTATAGACTACGTTCGCTTAGCGAGAGACGCGGATATTACTATAACTAAGGGTTAGCTACTTTAAGCGTATAAACGGATCTACGTATAGATACGAAGAGATCTAAAACCGCCATTCGCTACTACGACCGTAAATAGGTATATTAAATAAGCGGAGGAATAGTATATCCTTTAAACCGACCTCGTAAACGAGATAGACTACTAAGCACGTAAGGCGAATAAAAATAAGAACTAGAGAGAAACGGGAGCCGGAGCTAGATTTAGAAATAAAGATCGGGCGATAAAAGGTAATACCGACCGCTAAGAGCCCCGTAAGCGCTCGCTAAAGCGTAAAAAGAAGTACGAAGGCGATAGGCTACGCCGACGATCGCGCGACTAGAACCGGACGAGATCCCGCGATAGATACCGCTAAAGATCGCGAGATAAGGATTAGGATAAGAACCGTCCTAGGTCGCGAGAAAGAAACCGCGATAGGAACCGCGATAGAGACCGCGGTAAAGATCGCGATAGGCGTACCGATAAGAATCGGTAAGCTTCTAGAACGGATAGTAAAACTAGAAGCGATAGAAGGAACGGGGATAAGAAGAAGCCTACGGCTTACTACGTAGACGCTAAGAAGAAGATATCGGACGATAAAAGTTTAGATAATTTAGATAAGCCGAAACTTAAAGAGAAACTAGAAGAAGAAGCTAATTCCGAGAGTACGGACTTAGATATATTATAAGGTTATATCCGTTTTCTCTAAATAATCTCGAAGACCCTTATAGTCTCGAACTACTATACGTTAGTACGTTAAGGGGTAGCTAAGCAACTAGAATTAAAGATAAAAATTAAACTACCGAAGGAACCGCTCAGAAGAACCGTAAATAGTAAGTATCGATACTCCGGCTATAATACTATATAGCCTTTAAGAAACGCGATATACGCCTATATCTAAAAAGCCTATCTAAAGGGACCTAAGAAGAAACGGAACGCCGCTTCTTAGAAGGAAACCGTTGTACCCGGATCCGGACGGCGAGAGCTACTAGTAAAAGTCTCTTAGCTAGAAGACGCGCTAGTCGACCCTAGTATAACGATTCGATCTAACGCGGCTTCGGAGATAACGCTAAGAATAGCCTTCCGTAACTAGAGCTACGTAATCGCGAAAGTAAGGCTCGGCGACGCTAAAAAAGAAGCTAAAGTAGTAATCGATACTAGAGCGAATATAAGCGTAATAGATAGGAACTTCTTAGACGCTACTAGAACTACCTACTAGGTTCTAAAGACGAAGCAATCGATACCCCTTTAAGAGATTAATAGCGAAGAGCTATAGAGCAGCGAATTCGTAATAATACCGCTTATCTTTAGAGTATAGAAGGGTAGAACCTAGGTAAACGCTACGTTCTATCGCGAAATCTACCTAATTAACGATAGTTAGGGAGCGCTACTAGTCGGAATAGATATCTAAGAACCCGAAGAAATTACGGTCGATACGCTAAAGAATTATCTCCGGATCGTAAGCTACCGCGACGTAGAGGTACTAATATAACTTAAACTACGATCTAAAGAAGTAGTGCGAGGGATAAGAGTAAAAGCTCGCGAAGATACGATAATATCTCTAAGATCGATTACCCTAGTTAAGATTAACTTCGCGAAGACGCTACTAGATAATAGAGATTTCGAGTATACGCCCGCGTTAAAATAGACTATAGCTACGAGCAATAGAAATCCCGAACTACTAGCGTATACGTATATAATAAACGCGAAGACTAAAGCTATCTAGTTAAGAAACGAGACCGACTAATCTATCCGTATCTAGCGAAAGTAGTTAATAGAAACCGTAGCCGACTTAGAGATTATAAGGACCTCCGCGGCTAGCGAACTCGAATACGGGACTACCGCTATAAACGCCGATAGAATCGATCTAAAACTAGAAACGAAGCTAAAGAATAAAGTTACTATATATAGAGATAACGAAACGGTTAAGGCACTAGCGAAAGCGATTAATAAGTATCTAATAGTATAGATAGAAAAGAACTATAGGGTACTTATCTCGAAGGATAGGCGAATAACGATCCTACTAAAGAAGGGCTAGAAGTATAATACTAAGCTATCTACGAAAGTATATTCTATAGCTAAGAGAGATTAAGAGTAGATCGATAAGACCTTTAATAAGCTCTACGAGTAAGAGAAAATAGACTAGACTCGAAAGTATACTATCTTCGGATTTCTAGTCTTCGTAGTATAGCGCTAGATCTATAAGAATAGTAAATAGGCCGAGAAGCCGAGAGTAGTAGTCGACATCTAAGAATTAAATCGGATAACCTAAAAGAACTCGTACCTACTTCTAGTATAAGAGGATATTATAAGCGCCGTCCGTAGATCGAGATTTATAATAGTAGTAGACGCAACGGCCTTCTTCTATTAATAGAAAGTAAAAGCTAAAGATCGCTATAAGCTAACGGTAAACTTATATCGAGGATAAGAATCCTTTAACGTCGCCGTAATAGAATTTATTAATTCGATAGCGTACGTCTAGAGGTAGCTAGATTAGATTCTACGGTAATACCGTAATTTCGCCCGAGTATATATCGACGACCTAACGATCTACGATAAGACGCTAGAAGACTACGTAAGCTATTTAGAAAAGGTCTTTAAGAGGCTAAACGACTTTAGAATTACGCTAAATCTAAAAAAGAGTTTCGTCGGATATTCTTATACCACGCTACTAGAATAGCGGGTTAACGCCTTTAGACTCTAATCTACGGAGGAGCGAGCGAAGGCGTTAGTCGATATACTCTTTTTAGAAACGCTTAAAGACTTAGAGTACTAGATTAAAGCTACTAGATAGTTATAGTTAAGAATCTCCTACTACGCGGAGATCGTAAAGCCTCTAACGGACTATAAGACGGCCCTACTAAAAGCTAGTCTAGTAAAGAGTAATATAAGACGATCCTATACTAAGAGGACGAAGGTTATTCTATTAGAGAATTAGAGAGCGGTATACGAAGTAATTCGCTAGTACTTAAGAAACCTACCGTAGTTAATCTACTACGATCTAGACCGAAGATTATATGTCGATATCGACTTCTTTAAGCGCGGAATAGGCGCGCTGCTATACTACGTTAAAGGAGAACCCGAACTAATACTAGAAAACGGTAAAGTATAGCTATAAGACGACGATCTAATCTAGCCGGTTACTTTTTTATCTAGAGTACTAAAGCTAGCCGAGACGAGATACTAGCTAACCGAATTAGAGGTAGCCGGAATCGTCTAGATACTAAGAAAAGTAAAGTATATAATATACTCCGAATTTAGGAAAACCGCGTACTTCTTTACGAATTATTACGCCGCGACGTTTATCGCGCAGTACTATAACCTATAAACTACGTTAGTAACGGATAAAATAAACCTAAAGTTAATTACGATAAGCTAGTATATCTCGTAATTCGACTTAAAGGTCTTTTATCGACCGGGAAAAACGTACCTAGTTTCCGATACGTTAAGCCGTCTAATCGCGGACTACTAAGAAACGGCTTTAGAGAAACCGTAAGAGACTCTCGATCCGATAGCCGTCTTTATCGTTATAGTAGTAGAGATATCCGAAGAGATAAAGAAACGGATACGATAGAGCTATTAAGCGGAGGCGTACTAGCGTAAAATCCTCGAAGTCCTAATAACGATCCGCGATATAAATCGGAAAGAGGCTTAAGAAAGAGCGCGAAGCGACCTTAAAAGGACGAGCGCCGAATAGGTCGATAGTAAAGATTAAAAGTAGGGCGTAGCCGAACGAGAGTAACGTAAGCACGCCTACTAAGAGAATACGGTTACGAAAGCACGTAACGACGGGGGCGTAGAGGAGAAAGAAGCGCGCGAGCGTAACTAACGAGAGAAAGCCGATATAGCGGCGTAGGATTAGCGATAAGATTAGAGCGACGTAATAGACGAGTTAAGGGCGGCGGTAGTAGAAGATAACGAGCTAGTAGAGAATAACGAGAAAATACTAAAAGCGCGCGAAGGTAAAACGTTAGCCGAACCGTATCGCTAAGGCTACCTATTAAGCTACTAGCCGTAAGCGCTAATCGATCTACCCGATCTAGAATTTAAATCGAACGCGGATAGCCCCGCTATAACGAGGCGTAGGAAGTAACGCGAAGCTAGGCTAAGAAGAATAACGCGAGCGCTATACTTAGACGCTACCGCTTCCGAAGAAGAAAACGAAGTACCGAAAGTAGTATAGAGATTACGTTTTTTTCTAAGAAATAATCTACTCTACTACGTAGACTCTAAAGATAATCGGTACCGTCTATATATCCCGAAAGCCGTAGATAAGAAAATTTTCGAGATCGTATATAATAAATAGTATTATAGCGGATTCTAGAGAGTCTACAACCGGATTAGGTCTAGCCTACTAATAAGGCGACTTATAAAGAAGCTTTAAGCGTATCTATATTACTACCCCGCGTGCTAGTTATACGTAACGAAGCGATATATACCGTATAGAGAACTATACCCGATTTAAGAACCGGCCGGACCTCGCGAGATCTAGATAATAGATTTTATAGCGAAGCTACCGCTAACGCGTAAGGCTTATAATATACTTCTAATAATTACGTATAAAGTAACGAAGGAAATCCTACTAATTAAAGAAAAGAAATTCTAGACGGCCGAAGAATAGGCCGATAAGTACGTAAGAAAAGCGTTATTCTATAGCTAGGGCTTTTCGAGAGTCTAGATTATAGATAGAGATCCGCGATTTACTTCGGCCTTCTAGAAGTAAGTATACGCGAAGCTAGAGATTAAGTAGTATATAACTATAGTATACTACCTATAGGCCGACGGCTAGTTAGAGCGTATAAATTAGACGATAGAGATAGCTATTCGCTACTACGTAGCTATATATCCGGAATCCGAGTAGACGAAAGTATTACCGCACTTATAAGTCTTAATAAATAACGCGGTTAACGTAATAACCGGTTTTACGCTAAACTAGTTATTAATAGAAAACAACGCGAGAACCGATTCGCTCGCGGTATTAATAGATATACCGACCGATCGCGAATAGAGACGAAACGCCGCTAGGCGTAAAGCGTAGAAAGCCGTATCCTTCGCGGTAATTAACTAGAAAAGTAGATACGATAGTAAGTATAAGCCTCTTCGGTTACGGAAAGGAGATAAAGTATTCGTAAAACTCTACTAGGGCTATAAGACGCTAGGATACGCGAACCGGAAGTTTTCGCACTAGAGAATTAGACTATTTCCGATTATCCGTAAAGTTAGAGACCT
Source organism: Diplodia mutila (assembly GCA_022560015.1). Lineage (NCBI taxonomy): Eukaryota > Fungi > Ascomycota > Dothideomycetes > Botryosphaeriales > Botryosphaeriaceae > Diplodia > Diplodia mutila. Next base: position 2,727 of record JAFISB010000422.1, on the reverse strand, counting down.
AGCCTACGAGATCTAGCTACCGTAAAAGTAGCGTATATACCTAGTAATCTTAATCGCTTATTTAGAACTAGCGCTAAGGGAGCGGGACCCGTATAGAAGAAATAACTATCTAGAGCTAGGTCTAGTCGTAGAATAGAATAGTAAAGACCCTCCGTTCGAGATAGTAAGGTTGCTCGATAGGCGAACGACGTAGGTATATAGAAAACTAGTAAAAAAGTACCTCGTCTAATAGAAAGGATAGGGACCGGCGTATAATTTATAGCTTACTAAGAAAGCGCTTTATAACGCGAGAGAGCTAGTAGTAAAGTACGATAATAAGTACCCGGTCTAGCGAGTAGCGAAGGAATCGAGAAGAGCGAAAAGACGCGGTAAAAAGTAGCGCGCGGCGATAGAATTAGACGTATAAATAGATTAGAGAAGAAGCGCGACGGGTCGATAAGAATCCCGTAGTAGGTACGCGCATAAAAATAAAAAAAAAAAAAAAGAAGAAATAGTAGATTAGATAGTATATAGCGGACGTGGCGCGCGAGCTAGCGTAGAACGGCGAGAGGAGAAAACGGAGCGAAATTCGCGATAGAAAAAGAAAAAGATATAGAAGTATAAGTAAACGGGATAAAGAGAAGAAAGATTAGCGAGGCGCCGTAATCTTAGAAGAGGCTAAATTACGTGTTAAGTATTCGCGCGAGGCGTATCCGTTTTAGAAGTAATATAAATAACTCTAGTCGTAAAGCCGTAATATTATACGCTTTACTACTAACCGCTATCTCGATACTACGCGTGTAGATTCGTATACGATACGAAAGAGACCTTTCTACTAAGTACTAATACTAGTTACGCGAATATTAACCCGATAAGATTAGATATATTAAAGCCGGAGCGGTCGCGAGATCGGCGCTAAAAATTACGAAGGCGCTAGTACTAGATCTTCTAGATCTAGTAAAGAATTTATACTCGATTCGGGATTTCGTTCGTACCGTCGCAGTACTATAGGAGGATAGCGACGTATAGGCGTACTTAAACGTAATATACGCGTAAGGTAATTACTTACGCTTAAGAGATTTTAAGGACGATAACGATCCGATCCCCTTCGACGATCTTCTAACTCTACTACCGCCTACCGAAGAATTCTTATAGAAGATAAAAAAAGTTTAGCGTAAGATTTAATAAGACTACGAAAAGCGTACCGAAAAGTAACCGGCGCCACGCCTACGCTCTTTACTATCCTCGTATACCCTAGTCGAGCTAGTATTAGTTTAGAGAAAGAAATTTAGCGCTCTAAAAGCCCCGTAATAGTAACCCGGCGCCGCACGCGATCTTCGGGATAAAAGCGGCGAGTCTAGCTAAAAGCTAGTAGTTCTAATATCGTTTAAGCGAGCGATAGTAACTACGAGTATAATATAAGGCGATTTAAGATATAAAAAGCTATACTACTAATAGATCTTCGATAAGGCTACTAGCTAGAAGTTCTAGAGGTAATCTTAAAAGAGCGGAACCGTAAAGTATTCGGTAACGTACGACGAGATTAAGGACTTATAGCTATATAACGTTTCTTTATATATCGATATTAATAATATACCTCCGAAAAACGTTATACTCTCTAGCAACCTCGCCTATAGAGTAATCTAATGCGTAATAAAAACCGGATATATACTATTATCTAAGCTATACTAGATGTAGCCTACTAACTTTACGTAAAAGGGAAACCTATACGACGCGATCGAGCCTATAGGGCGTCTAGCTACGATAACTATACGTAACGGGAACCGCGAGTTCGGGTCGTATAACGGATATATCTACTACGGCGTATATAGTATAATCTAGCTAGTTAAAGACGCCGGCTCCCTCGAGAACGCGCGCTAGCTAAAGAAGTAGTACTAGAGAGATAAGAGTACGGAGGACGTAGTAACCGCCGACGTCTTCGAGCCGTATCGGTTCTAGACTAAGTATATAGTAGGAGAGGTAGATCTAGAGAAAATATTATAGGATAACGAATAGCCTACTACTATTATCCGGAAACTTAAGGAGTTTTAGAACGGGAAGCTCCCGTATAACCCGGACGAGCCCTCTTCTACGTATCTAGAGTAGTAGTCGTACTAAGAAGATATTAAGGCTATAAAGAAGTAATTCTCTCTAGAAGCGTCGGAGGAATGGTAGGCTCCTCTAAAGCCGCTAAAGATAATCGAACTCCCTAACTAGATAGCTTCTAACTCCCCGGTAACGTATACTCCTTCGAATTCGACCCTCGAAAATCGCGCTAAGACTAGTACCGTTCGAAAGCCCTCGATTCCCGTAGCTAGAATCTCGATTCTTAGCTTCGTAGCCGTACGCGCTATTACGTTATACGTAGAAGAAGTGGTGCTCTAGAAGGTCCCCAGCTAGTACGACTTCCGCAGTCTACCCACCCACCTAAACCTTAGCGAATTCGGCCAAAATTGCACACAGAGTAGGGGAACATATAGGACTAGCACCGTGTAAATTTATATTACAATCGGGCCCCTCGTTGCGGTATAAATCTACTTTACAGCCTAGTAGAAGCCCCTTTTTACCTTCTTATGCAGAGTTTACGCGCTCCCCGGACCTCCGAAGGTCACGTACTTAACGCCTAACCCTCTTCGAACCCCCCCGGTCCTTTTCTAAAAAGGCCCGGCCTATTAGGCACTTCGTTTACTTCTTAGGAGCAAGTAATTAAGAAAAACCCCCGCTCGCGCCCGGGTTTCTTTTGTTTAC
>JAFISB010000421.1:0-12651 GCA_022560015.1 Diplodia mutila | reverse complement strand
AGCTCGAAGACGAAGACAGCCTTCCAAGTGCCGTTCATATCGTCTCTCCACTCGAAAAAGTTACTACCATCGTGGCAGTCAAGAAAACGAATACACCGTGTGATGATCGCTCGGCTGACGAGCATCAAGCCCCATTCTGCATGGAGCACGAAGCGAACAACAGAGTATCAGCATCGAGCGAACTCAAACTTAATGCCCTCTTCTCTGGTCTCCATGCAGCTCACCAAGATTTCAGGAGGGGACCTCGTCTCGGGATACTACGTCCTGCCCTCCCTCGAAGATTTGTCCGATGCGAAAGCTTCTAGAGTCTGGCTGGCGAACTCTCTTATAATCGTCTCTACGTCCACGAATCTCCCCGTCTCCCGCATAGCTGGCATCCACACGAACTACTCTGTCTTCCTCGCTGGCGCTTCTATGGTCTTGGCTTGGAGCATCGTGCGTATGTTCGCGAGCTCTCCGGCTTGTTTCGCTCTCTGCAGAGCCACGCAGGAAATAGGTATCGCCGCACTCCAGCCCGCTATGTTTTCTCGTCGGTATCAGGCATCTGTCCGGCGCGCGGAGAAACGTCGCCCTCGGCATATACGGATTGCGTCGCCAACAGCACCCCGTTGGCACTCCATCTTCCTGTCCATGGCCTGCGCGATCGCCGTGATTAACATCACCTATGCAGCGTCGACTGTCTTTCTTTCAGCAGTGCAGCCGACGCACTACCGCGGTCTGGCCGGCTCTGTGCATTCTGTTCTGCTGTACGTTGGGATAAACTTCTCCGCTGGAGTCGCTGGAATTGTACAGACAGTAATGTTGGTAGGTGGAAGTAGCGAGCTAGATAGCTATAGAGCCGCCTTCACCTATGCCGCAATCTCTGCGGCGATTTGGTTTGTTGTATGCGCCGTCGGGAAGCAAGTCCCGAAACTGAAGGGACCAATGGCAGAGGAATCGACATGAGGCCAGCTTGTGGAAGATGAGACATAATCTGTAACGCCATGAAAACCATTGGCCGAGCTGATTACTTTGCATTGAGGAAAATACATTAAAACCAAAGAAGGAAAAAACGGCAATATACTGACAAGCACACGAATCTATTTTCGCTCCAGCGCTTGCACTCCCTGCTATACCGCTCAAGTAAACTCAAGCAGCTTGATGAGGACACTGATGCTACTGCCGTCTTCTCTCGGTATTTCGGCGAATACATCTGTGTTCGTACAGTTATACCAACGGTCTCTGTATTGACGATCTGATACTTTGTAGTCCATTGGAATTCCAAAGTAGTCAGGGAAATCCGCCACGCGAAAAGCCGGTTCGCGGACGCGAAGCTCAACTACAAGTTTCTTCAGACACACCAGAGAGCTAACTCCTTTATACACTCCTTGTATTGTCGCCTTTACAGTGTTAACGCCGTCCAGCGATGACGACTCACCACAAGTCTGATGTCGTGCAGCGTTCCGGATGTCAAAGCTCAGTCGAAGGTTTTGTATGTTGCGGATCTCAAGAGGCGATAGGTTAATCGGGGAGAGACGCGCGTCATGGAGGGCCAGAGATGGTTTCCATATGTCCACCTGCTGAAAGCGAAAGAAAGTCTCTACAAACTCGGCATATATCTGCTTGTTGACGAGTAGCACGTTGTCCGATGAAGCTCAGATAGTTTTGGCTATCGATGATGGCCAAATCCAAAGCAATCGGCTCGCTGCAAAGACGTTCAACGTCAATCGGATGACCCTCAAGCGACGACGCGACAAGATTCCTTCACGACGCGATTGCACGCCCAACTCTCGAAAGCTTACCAATGTCGAGGAACAAGTTCTCGTCCAACGTGTCCTCGACCTAGACTTACGAGGATTTCCACCCCGGCTCGGTTCTGTTGAAGATATGGCAAATAAGCTACTCGCCGACCGCGCCGGAGGTACCGTTGGGAAGAATTGGTCCTCGAACTTCGTGAGAAGGACTCCCGAGCTGAAAACACGTGTGAACCGAAAGTATGGCTATCAAAGAGCTAAATGTGAGGACCCAGAGCTCATCGCGGAATGGTTCCAGCTTGTCCAGAACACTATCGCAAAGCAAGTATGGGATCGCGAAATGTGACATGTACAACTTTGATGAAGCCGGCTTTCTTATGGGCGTGATTGCGACCGGAATGGTCGTTACGGCGTTAGACCGACGTAGTCGGCCAAAATCGGTTCAGCCAGGCAATCGCGAGTGGGTTACCGTGATCCAGGGAGTCAACGCCGAGGGCTGGGCAATCCCGCCGTTCGTGATCTTCAAGGGACAACACCACCTTTCCGCCTGGTACAGCGACGACATACCACGAGATTGGGTTATCGCATCAAGCGAAAGCGGCTGGGCGACGAATGAGACTGGTCTGCGGTAGCTACAACACTTCGAGAAGCACACAGAGGACCGCACGACCGGAGCATGGCGCCTTCTGATTCTTGACGGCCATGCGAGCCACAATTCGGCTGAGTTCGACGCGTTCTGCTAGGAGCACAGTATCGCCACGCTTTGCATGCCTGCGCATTCATCGCACCTCCTCCAGCCGCTCGACGTGGGCTGTTTTGCGCCTCTTAAGAAGGCGTACGGAAAGCAAGTTGAAGAGCTGATGCGATCGCACATCAACCACATCACAAAGATCGAGTTTCTGCCTGCGTTCAAAGTCGCCTTCGAAGCCGCGTTCACGCAGCAGAACGTCATAAGCGGCTTCCGAGGCGCCGGACTGGCTCCACTCGATCCAGAGGCTGTGACCTCCAAGCTCCATGTCAAGCTCCGGACGCCGACGCCCCCGCAGGCAGAGGCCGCAACTTGGGACGCCCAAACACCACACAACCCAACTGAGCTGGCCTCTCAAACTGAGCTTATCAGAAATCAGATTGCAAAGCATCAGGACAGCTCACCGACGCCAATCAACGATGCGCTGAACCAGCTTGCTAAAGGAGCTCAAATAATGGCGCATTCAGCTATCCTTCTGCAGGCGGAGGTCGCGAATCTCCAAAAGGCGAACGAAGCCGCCACGCAGCGCAAACAGCGCCAGAAAAAAAACGGATCCAGAAGCGAGGAGCTCTTACGGTATGGGAGGGGCAGGATTTGATCGATGGAGCTGCTATCAACCAGCAGACGTCGTGGGAATTGCGCCAAAATGGTGCGCAATCGGGCGGGCCTGCAACAAAGCAACGGCGATGCAGGCAATGCGGCGAAAGTGGACACAATTCTCGCACATGTCAGAAGGATGCGAAAACCACTGGGAAATAGTCTAGACAATAGAAACAATTGGTTTTACGGGACGTTGTGGAGTTGCCTCGCTTGTGGGATACGTTACAGATTTTTTTTCCAACGCCATTGAAACCCAAATAGTTGCCGTCCGAATTGCTTGTGCAGGGACAGCGTGAGAGAGCAGTAGCAAGTCGTTTTGGGTAACTTAGTCAAACCCTTAATCTCACGACTCTGCTAGGCTCTGCCGAGTGTGATAGGCTTTGTCATGAGGTACTCAAATTGCGTCGCTCCTAATTCGCCCACGACTACTAGTCCGGACCCGATTGCGTCCAGCCTGGCGGCATGGGCGAGTGGCGGAACCGCTTCAGCCCCATCGGCAGCTGACACAGAATTTGGATGATCCGGTCGGAATAAGGTACGCCACGCATAAGCACGTCCGTATCACATATGAATCATGCCTAATCTCCCATCCTTCCATCAACGCCCCTCCCCGTCACAACGCATGGCACCGGGGGGCGGCTCGGCCGCCGGGGACAGCGATCCCGGATGCCCTGACTGCGCATCTCCGCGACGACGGTGGCGAGGCGCGCAATTCCGTCCGTCTTACCCGCACCGGCTTTCCTGAAACTCTTGGAAGGCGTGGCTCACCACCCGGTCTGCGTCAGCTATCGCAAATATTGCCTCCAGGCCCAGCGCGTGACAGGCTCCGGCACGATTCCATCCTTTCTTGTGCCACTCACTCCCTTGGCGCCTGCCACTTTGGGCTGAGACACCCTCTGTGATCGTGAAGTGGGCAGTGACGTGGCAGCCCTGGCCAGGATCCCCCACGCGTCTAGAATCTGCTACAGCCCATGGTACGGGACAAGATGCTGATAGTTAGGCAATCGGACGTCGATCGAGGCAGGCATATGCGCAGTGGCGATAGCCCATTTTGGTCCCTGGCCGGGTCTGTTTGAATCGGCCAGGACGCGCAACGTCGCTCACCTCACCAAATACCCAACGTTGAGGCCAGTCGTTGCATGGCGGCATGGGATCTTGGATAGTTGAGCCGTTCTAGACCGTGGTCCAGTCACATAGGGTATGGCATGGTGTGGGACTGAGCGAGATAACACGAAAGGGGTGTCGGTGAAAGAGCGACATTGCGCGGAACTATGTCATACGGTCAGCGTTGCGGCTGGACTTTGCGATAGCTCACACACCCAAGGAGTATGCCATGGCCTCCAAGTGCGCCCGGATGCTGGTGCTGCATGCTGGGAGAAGTCCTGGACCTTGCCACGAAACTGTCATCACGGACATCTGGGATGGTTATGGCTGTATTTGCGCCACAAATAAACATATTGGGATGCGATGCGTAAGGATTTGTTGATGCTACGCAGCGCTGGGGTCTATACTCGGGATCTCTTCGATCGTAATTACCGAGGCGGCCTTCTCATCGATTTTGGCCAGTCGTTCACAGAACCGCATTGTGCGTTACAAGTCCTCCCTAAGAGGCTGGCCAATGCTGAGAAACAGCAAGAACTACCCCTCTTCTACGAAATGCTGGAAGGCCTTGGTGTCTATTATCCAGCGCGAACAATGCCGGAAAGGATTATATCGACACGCCAGGAGATGCTTCGCCAAAAGGCATGAGGTCTTTGGGAGATGGATGTCGGCAAAAAAAAAAAAGCCTCAACAAATTATTCAAGTAGAGCTTATGCTATCCACCTCCTCCATAGCCCCATAAGCAACAGTTTTTGCGAAGAAAATACAAAAATGAGCGTTATCATCCAGGCGGGCGGGGTTGCCAGAGAAGTTTTAATGAGAGCGCGCGAAGCACTTGGTTGCTAGGTATTCATCGATAAACCTATGGAAATCATTGGCTCTGTCCGGCGCGAAGTACTCGGCGAAGACATTAGACTTTGCGCGGGAGTTTTTCCTTAGTCCCTGGTAAGTCTGGTTAAGGCATTCACTCTCTTTGCTGCTACCAAGATTACGAGCCGTTATGAAGTTATAGAGCTAGTAGGGGGATTTAAAAAACATGGCAACACCCAGAAATCGACCTCAAGCTCCTGTGTTAAGAAGGGCTCTCGGGGCTCTCCAAAGCATCAGAAACATCAACACGCTACTCAATACTCACACACAGGTATTGGCGGTGGACGGGAGACCGCTGGAGGAGGGTGCTAGCCTCTAACGGCAACACCTCCAGCTCCAAACGCCAAAAGACATACGAAATCAGCGCTAAATACTTTGACAGAGCATCCAAAACCGCAGATACCCTATCCGAAGCCTTTTGCAAGCTCGCTGGACTATAGCCTCTACCCACTGCCCCGCTAGAAAAAATTCTCAAAACTGCCAAGGAAATCTTCATACCTTTAGCTAGACGCGCCCGCCAACAGTCCCACGCTTTAGGATGTTCTACACGGGATTCAGCAGATTCAAAAGAACGTAACCAACCTTCAGACACCCCCCAACAATCCTATCATCATTCGTCTGCTGTAAAATCGTCATGTATATAAGCATCAACAGCAGTAAAATGAAAACAGCAATAGTGTGCACTTAAGCTATCGCATTGTTCAACAACCTTAGACTCCTACAATTTCGAGACGCCTTAGCCCAAATCTTGAAACTGCTTCACCTATACGTATGGACTCCGCCTCTCTGACATCCAAGGCACCGAGCTTGGAGTATCTCAATTGCTCTCCACCCGCAATCCGAACAATTACCCTCTGCCGGTGATCGAATATAAGCGAGCAACAAATCATGTGCGAACTCAGGTAACCCTTCCAAGAGCTGAAGCAAGGATTGTTGAAATATTGGGCCTTTCCTAATTTCGGGTAAATTTTCTCTGATGTGCTCAATGACCCTTTCCCGAAGATCTCGCTTGGAAACCGGGGTCAACAAGTATACGTCGTGAACTGAACCGAAGAAGTCGACGAGACTATTTAAGTCTAGAAGTTTCCAGGAGTACTTTGAACTTGCCAGAATGCATAGTCCTCCAATGTCGTATTTGTCTGCAAGTGCGAACATTCTGGCATGAATTTGTAAAGGCGAGCCGGGGAAACCGTTCTCAGAATTTTCCGCATCAGAGGGGTCCAGCCGGTAGTCATTCGTGTAAAAGAATTCCACCATTCTTTCGACGAGAAAAAGACAATCTTCTTGCATCGAAAATTCTCCACTAAAGGTTTCCTGTTACGAGTTAGCTTCTAGCTATTGAGTCGGGAAACCGAATTCTATAATATACCTCGAATCCAATAGTGCACGCGGCGTTGAGCACTTTACACTGTGGACAAACTATCATTTTGTGGACTTCCATTCAGGTCTCTCCACAAAGAATAGTTAAGTCAGAGAAGTCGCCGCTCTGTCTGCACCTATTCTTGTGAGCGAGAAACTTAACTTCGAATGCTATTAAACTTACCTTGATATAATGTTGGACAAAACCTTCTCAGGTCGAGGCTCACGCTTAGACATGATGGCGACGAGGACGAGCTCTAAGTAAAAGACGGGCTCCGAGAGGTCCCTTTAAATAAGAACAACCGCTCATAGAAGCTTTAAGGGTTTATGTGACAATGCAGTAAGATAACGCTAGAAAGTCAAGCAACGAAACATTAGTTGCAAGGAGAGCGTTTGGAATGAACTTAATGTTGTGCTGAATGTTGTTTCCAATCCCTCAGCAACATAAAATTGCGGATTCTTGACGCTGAAAAACTCGAAGAATGCGAATATCACGAAACTACAATCGATGTTTTCTTGCACGACTTGGGGAAGGCGTTCGGTGACGAGTAGTTCGACGATGCGGTCAATGAGAGGAGAGGGGGCTGGGGAGTCTGCTCGGGCGTGTTTGCTGCCCGTCTGTTCGGCTTGCTGTTCGTACGTAGGTGGGATTCGGAAAAGTGAAATAAATCCCAACCTGCTTCACAGCCGCCCTGGCCACGTTGAAAGCGCCGGAGGTCGGTATGGACGGTAGCGAGGTTACCGACGCTTATCGTCCTGGCGAAGTCTTCCAGCGCCTGCCGACGTTCTGGAGGCAGATTCGGCGATGGAATGTACAACAGGAGCTGAGTGGCCTGGCAGAGACGTTGGAAATCCTGGATCTGCGCTTGATGGTCGTTGGTGGGCGTGAGAGTGGTCGCGTCTCCGGGAAGAATCAGGCGGCCAGGAGAGCTCAAGGTGAGAGAAAGCATAAGGATCTGGTCCATAGCCGACCACTCAGTCTTCTCTCGAACATGACGTGTAGTTCGTTGTGGAATTGGCTGTGGATTGAAATCAATGTCCATGCACTGGATAATGTTGGGGGATAACATCCCGTAGAATGTTACATTCTTCGAATTCGGCCCTCAATCGCAGACTATTCATGGCTCGGGACCCGGGTGAGTTGTATTTCAAAGATGGAGAGCACCCGGTGCATGCACCGGTCTCTTGGGCAATGATTTCTTGGTTATTAAACACGCGGACTGAAGACATGATTATAGCAAAGACTTGGGAAACAATGATAGTATTAGTGTACTGTTCTAATGCGCCATGGAAAAGAAAAGAATAACCCCGCTGACGCGGTGTTCCCACCCGCCCGGACTTTTGCAACCGCGAGTAGCCTTGACTCGAGATGTGATATATCCCTACCACCGATCTCTACGTACCGTATCTCTCAAGACTTCGCTGGATTCATTATCAAGCCTAGTGGCCGTAGTAGGAAGGCAGACGAGACACCAGCTGGAGCCTTGATAGCATCTTCCCATCCTGACGCCCAAGTGTCCGTGGCGAGACGTACCCTTCCAGTAAAGGAGGCTCAATGAAGCCACAGAGATGGCACGCCCGAGTTGGCAGGAGGATCCACAGATGGGAGACTAAGACGCGTAGCAGAGAGTGATTATGGCGATAAGAAAGCGAGAGGAAACGTATGCCTATTAGACCGGATGCCTGTTAGACCGGACGCCGATTTGGAAAGAGGTAAATAGGGGCAAGGGACGAGATGGAGACGCGAGGGTGCTGATGATGGATATCGTGGAGTCGAGGTGGGTCAGAGCAGTCTACTCAATACCGCCACGCAGTGCCGTGGCTCTCCAGACGAATCAGTTGCTCCGGCTGAAGTCCAACCGCACCGCGGGCTCGTCGAATGACAGACTCCTAAGAGGGGCCGTTGAGAGCCGTCAGTCCGGCACTTCTACCATCCCGATCGATAGCAGTCACGACGGCAGCTCAGAACTTGTCAAGATTTAGCGCAGATGTAGCCGTATCCAGCGCCACAAGAACACTACTACACACAGTATCAGTCGTCATACTTGGCCCCGATAGATTGAGCGCATAGAGGAGACGGTTGGCCAGGATGGAAGTGGCAGCTCCAGTGCCCGAGTAGGCACTGCCTCTGGCTTCGGGCAGTTTCGCCCAGTCAATATGAGCAGCATCCGATGAAGACGCCAACATCCGCCGCATCGAGACCTTGCTTGCCATAGCAGCCGCAATGCAGGGCCTGGAAGATCGTTTTCACAGCCAGCCTTTGCTGGGAGTCGATCGATCCACCTCGGAGATGCCAAAGTGCGCATTGTCGGCACCCTCCACGAAGGCGGCATTCCTGACGTACGGTGTCCCCACTTGCGATTCAAAATCGACTACCTTGTTATCCACCATGGCCCGTGGAACGGCCGGCACCGCAGCAGAGGTGACTATCTGCCTCGCTTGCCAGACAAAGTCAGCACCCGAGCAACGCAAACGTCCCTCTGCCGCTCGTAATCCGCCAAAGCCCCCGCAGGCCCCACATCTGCGCCGGCAGCGCGCGCCGCGGCGGCACCCAGCCGCACAAGGTCGTCGCGGAGGAGTGGCACACCGAGGTCGCACGCGCGGTGTCTGTCGCCGGCCCAGGCGACGAGCCTCGCCACGTCCACAACGAGCCGTCGAGCATCCGGCTCGTCGTCCGTCGCCGCCCTCGCCGCCGCTGCACCATGGACGTAAAGCAAGGCGCGAAACCACGCGCGGCTGGCGTCGAAGGCGGCGACGTTGGCGGCGTGCGCGAAGCGGCCCAGCTCCTCGAGCTTCGGCCGCAGGTGCGAGTGCGTGTGGACGTTACGGCCGGCCAGGGTGCGCGCTTCGGCCAGCAGGTTGACGAGGTCGGCGAAGAGCGACGGCGGCGAGGCGGCATCGGTGGCGCCACCGTCTCTGATGCGGGCGGGTGCGCGGTGGAGGTGTGCGAGGTCCGCTTCGTGCAGCTCGTCCGAGTCGACATTGTCCGAGTGCTGGGGCGTTTGTTGTTGGGACTGGCCGGCAGCTTCTTTTAAGAGAGCCAGGCGCTCGTCGTCGGAGCCCTGATCGAAGATGTCGGAGGGCGGCTGCGGAGTGCTGTCGGGCCAGCCCTGCTCCCCCGCCGCTGCTGCTGCCGCCGCTCCTCGATCGGGCAGAATAGGCGGGTTTGCATCGCCGTCTGGGTGCAGGATGAGGGCCTCGCGCTCCTCGTCTGAGTCCACGTTGCCCCAGCACTGTGTTTGCTGGGACTGACCGGCAGCTTCTCTCAAGAGTGCCAGGCGCTCGTCGTCGCCGGAGCGTTTGTCGAAGAGTTCGGACCACGGCGGCTGGGAGCTTCTGCCACTGTCAGATGCGCTCTGATGGTGCGGGACGGCGTTCGGAATGGGCAGGAGGAAGCCGTGGGTTGGTGGGCTAGCAATCTGCGAAGGGGAGTTGGGCAGCGTCTGAGTGTGGTACTGTTGCTGCTCAGGGCGCGGCACTGGTGAAGATTGCGCGACTTGCATGTCGTCAGCAGCGAACCCGGACTGCTCTGACAAACTCGTCTGGCTCGCCGTGTTGTGCACGCGCTGCTGCAGCAACTCTTGCTGATGCTGCTCCAAGGCGGCGAGCCGTGGGAGGATCTGCTGTAGATTTTGCTGATGCTGCTCTAGGGTGGTGAGCCGCGGGAGCATCTGATACAGGAGGCGTTGCACCTCGGTCAAGGCTGTAGCTTCCGGGTGGGCGCTGATGGAGCGTGTCACTGGACGAGCGTAGTGAAGCTCCCGCCGCGACATTTCCTCCCTTTGCTGCAAGCCATCGACCTTGGCTTGGATTAGCGCGAGGCTGGCGCCCAGGTCGGACTGCTGCTTCTCGATCCGCTGCATCCCGGCTTCCAGCGATTCGGGGCCTTCTTGGACTTCAGCAGTCCGCCTACGTTTTCCCAACGTTCGTCCCGAAACGGACATAGCGGGTCGCGCTATTACACGCCCCGGTGGGTTCGCAACGCCTGGATACGCGGGAGGTTGATCACTGACTGATGTGCGGAGGAGCGCACTGATATCTGCACCACCATCTTTTCCGTACATATGAGCGAGGCAGAAGTTGGGTGGCGATGGGCGGAAAGAGCCACTTCGTGCGGCGGCACGTAAGTCGTCCACGTACTCGACTAGGATATTATTCCTAGGTAAGTAGAGTGTGATGTTCGTAGCAAGCGAAAGAGAACGGAGAGACTTGAAAAGTCCTGCCGTCCCGGGCCGTGGCTCGAGGCTTGTAGTTCGTGCCCGGCCGACAACCGCTGGAGGTTGCTTGAGAAGGAACTGCAGCGCCATGACGTCCGCAGCTGACGAGCACTATCGGGAAGCAACAAGGAAGCTCACGCATGCCTGAGTTGCCTGGCTGCTATCCAAGGACAAAGAATGCAACCGAGAAACATGTAGAGGGTCGATGCATACGTATAAGTGAGTCTTCGGGTTATCCAGGGACGCCTCGAGGGCGTTAGGAACGAAGAGACGAAACACGGCAGCCCCACTAGTACGGTCATAGCCAATTCTACAGGACAGCTGGCTTGGAGAGGTCAACAGCTCGATACCACCTGTTTCAGATATCCACTGGGCACAGCAGACGGCTCTGTCAGCTAGAAGATGAAAGCCGGGGACGGACGAAGGTGCGTCCGATGCCTGACAGAGAGAGGCCATTGTCACACCTGAGAAGCTGCGTTAGCTATTGGATAAGCTTCCCGAGAGTTGGACAAATACAGAAAAAAAAGAGTGCCCCCGGGGCGCGAGATGCAACGCCCGAGAATCCCGCCCACCCAGGCTTTGCAAACTGTTGAAGTTCCGAGCAGCCTTGGCTCCGCACTCATGCAACAGCAGGTGCGTGAAGGCTGACAGAAAAGTGTCCATGGCGCTCTGTACTCCTACCAGGTGCACGAAGCATGGCCTGCGCACAAGAACCTTCGGCGTCACCGGGGATGCAGCGAAACATGCCCCAAGAGCCATTTCAGACTCTTTGCATGAAGCCCACATCCGCATGGCGCCGAATGCTGTGCAGGACAGACCCCTAGCAGTCGAGCCTTTGCGTCACAGCAGATGGAAGACAACCTTTAGGGTGCACGAAGCATGGCCTACTCACAAGAACCTTCGACCGTCACCGGGGATGCAGCGAAACGTGCCCAAGGGCTGTTCCAGACTCTGTGCATGAAGCCCGCATCCGCATAACGCCGAATTCTGTGAAGGACAGACCCCCAGCAGACCATCTCCCATTCAACGCACTGCCGGGTGCACGAAGCATTACCTGCTCACGGATCGCCTCCGCGCCACCGAAGATGCGGCGGACCGCGCCCCTGGAGCCATTTCCAGGCCCTGTTCACGGCACCCACATCTGCGTGACGCGGAAATCCGCGAAGGACAGTCCCCAGGCAGGCGTTGTCTCCATCCAGCCCACACGGTCCGCCGAGCGAAGGTGCGATGATTGCCGCTACCTACCCCACCACCCTCCAGGCTTTCGAGATAATGGAATCCTAAGCAGCCTTGGCTTTTTTTCCGATTGCAGATTGAGCGTGGCACTGACCTCGGGCGGAGGAGGACGAGGACGATGACGAGGAGCGGTCTCTAGAACGCGGGCCGGCCGCGACAAGCCGAGAGATAGAGCTTGCACTTGTCAGCCATTGCGTCCTAACGCGGATCGCTGGGAGATGGATACTTTGCCGAGAGATTGCGAGCGGAAGAGCGGGGATGGGGAAGGATGGAGGAGCAGAGAGGGATGGAGGTGGCTAATGTTGTTTCGAACGCGTCGCTTGTTTCCCCGCTTTTTGCGCACGGGCGCATGACACGCGTCCAGACGCGGAAACACGTGCCAGGCGCGTACGCGTAGGTCGCGAACCGCCAGTTCACGACAAGTCATCTAGAGTGGTCCTTGTCGGCAGGAGAACTGACTTACTCTCGTCCCGACCTCTCTTGTTCTATCATTGTCCTCCACCTCTTGTCCTCAAGGCTTAGACTAAGAATGTCGGCGGATGAAGACGATGGGGGCGGTTACACCACCGTCGGCGCGTCGCGCCGCGCTGCGCGTCGAAGGACCCAACAAACCGACTATCGCGCCCTCCACACCGGCAAACCAACGAGACAGCGCACAGTTCGCGCCACCACCGTATCCGACCTACCTAGCGATGCGACTCTGGACGACGTGATCGGCCTGCTCAATGTCATTGTCACGCAGAACGACCGGCTTGCCGAGCGCAACGAAGAGCTCGCGGAACAGGTG
>JAFISB010000420.1:0-12674 GCA_022560015.1 Diplodia mutila | reverse complement strand
GATTGTCGGTAGAGCAGTTTGACGCGTGTTGCAGGGCGATTATGCGTGGTTGTGAGGCGTAATTCCAAGAATTCGTTCTCGCTGCAGGTGGTTGTTTTTTTCCGGCTGTCTGGTCCAATAGCCCTGTTGGAAGCGGTCACGTGGATTACACTAGGTACACGTGTCATGTCTTACTATGACTCAACACGGCGCAAAACCCGCTCACCCACTACCAGCGCCTGACTACAGCTCATTGCTGTTCCACCCTCACGTTCCTCTCTTCGAAGAAACACGGCTCACATTGTCGGGAGAATGGCACTATGGCGATGGGTCGCGCCGTATGACCTACCTGCACACGATTGCCTCAGCCTCGGCCGGGCACCTTCACAGGGCATCGTATATGCGATTAACGAGTTCATAGTCGTCAAACTGCCCATCCAATACTGTTTGCCCGATGCAATGGACGAGGGAGTAGAAAACCGCCTCGAAAGTACTTTGCAAAGCCTCAACCTGTTCAGGAAAGAAGCCAAGCTGTACGACCTGTTTTCCCAAAATCCTCACCCCCACATTGCCCGACGCCTCTATGCTGAGCCACAGAAAGTTCTCTTCATTGAGCGCCTTTTGCCACTAGGGGAGTCCATCAAGCGTGCCAACCAGAATACACGATATCGATGGGTCACGGAACTCTGCAGCGCGGTTGCTTACTTGGAAGCACTCGGCTATATCCATGGCGATCTTGCGCCTCGAAATATTGGAACCAGTGGCACCTCCCTCAAGCTGTTCGATTTTGGCTCAGCAATATACGTCACGAACGACGGATTCGATGTCATGAAGAGCGAGGAGCATAGCGCTTTGGCGACATGTATCCATTTCATTCTTTCTGATGTTGATCCATTCGGGAGCGTAAATTCCATGAAAGAGTTACGGCAGCTTCAACGGAAACTTGCTGAAGGGAGAGGGGAAGTCCATCCTAACGCGAAGATACTCGAAAACGTCATCCAAGATTGCTGGACCGGCCGCAATCGAGCAACGACCTTCGCAACACTCTATCAGAAGATAAGAGCGGTGCTCGGATTTGGAGAGGTGGACCCGGAGTTGGATTTGAAATATCAGGGTGCCTTGAAAGCGGGACAAGACTGCATGAATTGGTTGCGGCAAGCAAAGACCAATCCTAAATGGAAGAGTGAGGTCGAGTACCGGTCAGCGCTGAAAGCCTGGGGCGTCGCAGAACTGCTACCAGCAGAGGAATAATTTACAAGAACTCGATCGGCATGCGACACTCGGCTTGTACAGAACTTCGTGCAGCGGAAGGTTAGCGCGGAAATCATGACAAGGGAAGGCATAGATTGATCCGGGGGTGCAATAGGTCAAAACGGGTTATTCATTCAGGTTTTCCATGAAAAAGCAACTTCGCACTAGCCATCGGATGCGGAACCCCCCTGTACATCC
Organism: Diplodia mutila; assembly: GCA_022560015.1. Taxonomy (NCBI): domain Eukaryota; kingdom Fungi; phylum Ascomycota; class Dothideomycetes; order Botryosphaeriales; family Botryosphaeriaceae; genus Diplodia; species Diplodia mutila. The sequence goes on along the minus strand of JAFISB010000420.1, from coordinate 11,246 downwards.
AGACCTTGCAAGATATTTTGCCTTGGGTCGTACCGCGCTTCAACGCGGGTCAAAGAGTATAGAAATGATCAGTCTGCTGTCTATGATGACCCGATGAGACTTGCATACTTAGGCGTGTTCAGCAACGAGTTATTGGTTGCAATTTGCAGTCATGTCAGCAAAGATGTGATTTGTCGTCTTCTGACGTCATTAACGTGCTTACAGTTAGCATCTTCACCTTCCCTATCAGTACGCGATTGCATATCGAGTGGCGCCTGCATATGGAATCCCGAATTACCCCGCAAGATTGTTGCCTGCTGGCCCAAAATATTTAGTCCCTCTCATCCGCCGAACTTCTTATGAGGAAACTTGGTTTTCGCGCTTTGAAATGGCCATTTGAGGGCAAGGATGTCGACGGCATTATCGCGACCTTCGAGCGGTGTCGAGACACACTCTCTCCGGCTCTCAACGTGGATCAGACGTACGTTATAGCTTTTTAATTAGATATTTTTCTCTAGCTAACAAATTTTACAGTACGCAGATACTTGATATTGGCCAGAAACTCGATCTTTCTCGATTGCCGACCGCGAGAGACGCAGCCTTCGACTCATACGCCGACGAGCACGACGCGCGATGTCATCCAAAGACCCGAGTCAAACTCCGCGAGGATATAAATAAGTGGGCAGGGAGCCCTCAAGGAGAGTGTATCTTCTGGCTCAACGGCATGGCGGGCACCGGAAAGTCTACAATATCACGCACGGTCGCCCAATCGTTTGCCGACCAAGGGGTCCTTGGCGGTAGCTTCTTCTTCAAGCGAGGCGAGCGAGATCGTGGTAACGCGAATCTACTGTTCACAACCATTGCTGCTCAACTTATCGTCAAGGAGCCTGCTTTGGCAGCGTCTGTCAGAGACGCCGATCCTGCTATCTCCGGAAAGGCCTTGAAAACGCAGTTCGAGCAGCTCATTTTAGCGCCTCTGAGGAGTTTGGGTAGTGACTCAAAGAACAAAAAGCGAATTGTGCTCGTAATTGACGCCCTCGATGAGTGCGAGCGAGATGACGACATTCGAGTCATCATCCGGCTGCTATCACAGGCAAGAACATTGAGTTCGGTGCGGCTGAGGACTTTTATGACAAGTAGACCCGAACTGCCGATCCGACTTGGCTTCAACGACATCACTGGCAGATTCCAGGATCTGATCCTACACGAGATACCGAGGCCTATCATCCAGCACGACATTACTGCGTTTCTAGAGTACAGACTCTTAAGTATCAGGGAAGACTACAATGGTCTGTATGCTAGCAGGCGACAGCTTTCGGTGGATTGGCCAAGCCCAGACATTGTTCAGACACTGGTCCAGATGGCAATTCCGCTCTTCATTTTTGCTGCCACAATCTGTCGTTTTATTGAAGACCCTACGTGGTCAGACCCGAACGGCCAACTGGATAAGGTCCTACGGTACCAGTCAAGGGCCGAGAACGCCGAGATGGATAAGCTTGACGCGACATACCGCCCGATTCTTGACCAGCTTGTCCTTGGAAAGACCGAGGTGGCCAAGAAATCCCTCCTACACGAATTCCACGTCGTTGTAGGTTCTATTATTCTCTTAGCCGAGTCTCTCTCGATAGCGTCGCTGGCCTGTATTCTCGACATTCCTGGGCCCGTTATAGATCGCAGGCTCGCAACTCTCCATTCTGTCTTGAGTGTGCCGCCCTCCGACGACTCTCCCGTTAGGATGTTCCATCTATCATTCCGTGACTTTCTCGTTGATCCGAACAAGCGCGGCACCAACCCATTCTGGATAAACGAGAGGGCAACCCACGAAAGGATCGCGAATAGATGTCTAGAGCTGCTGTCCTCGGGTGGCCGCTTAAGAAAAGACATCTGCAACCTCGACATGCCCGGGATGGCCCGTGCAGATATTGACCCCACGGTCATCAACTCGCATCTCCCCGCAGCCGTTCGATACGCGTGCCTCTATTGGGTCTACCACCTAGACCAGAGTCGTTCGGTCAAGGAAAAAGCTTGCATAACAGATGATCATCAAGCATACGTCTTCCTCCAACGTCACTTCCTGCACTGGCTAGAGGCATTAAGTCTTTTGGGAAAGATATCTGAAAGCATCGCTATGATTAGATGCCTGCAAGATTTGACCAGCGTAGGTTATAGCGGACCACTTCATGTGCTTTGCTAATATTGGTGATATAGTCCGAAAATAATGCCGGGGTTACCTCCTTTCTGCATGACGCAAGCCGATTTATCCTCAACTCTCGGTCTATCATCGATCTCTCCCTCTTCAAGTCTATGCTTCTGCAATGATTTTTGCTCCAGAGAGAAGTGTAATCAGAAACACCTTCCAGAAAGATATCCCAGGCTGGATCTCGGTCCTGCCAAAGGTCGATTTGGAGTGGAGTGCTTGTCGGCAAACGATCGAGGGCCACAGTAACTACGTTCAGTCCGTAGCCTTCTCGCCGGACGGAAAGACGGTAGCATCGGGTTCGAGCGATAAGACGGTGCGGCTCTGGGACGCGGCGACGGGCGAAGAGAAGCAGAAGCTCGAGGGCCACAGTGACTGGGTTCGGGTCGTGGCCTTCTCGCCGGACGGAAAGATGGTAGCATCGGGTTCGAGCGATAAGACGGTGCGGCTCTGGGACGCGGCGACGGGCGAAGAGAAGCAGAAGCTCGAGGGCCATAATAACTACGTTCAGGCCGTGGCCTTCTCGCCGGACGGAAAGATGGTGGCATCGGGTTCTTACGATGAGACGGTGCGGCTCTGGGACGCGGCGACGGGTGAAGAGAAGCAGAAACTCGATTTCGACCATACTTTCTTCAGCCTATCATTCTCTACGGATTCTCGGCAACTAAAGACGGATCGAGGTACAATAAACCTTGATTCAGGCTCTGAAGAGGCATCTTCCTCACCCGAGACCTCGAGCCACTCCATTATGTTTGGTAAAGACTGGGTAACTCATAACGGGGAAAGAGTTCTCTGGCTTCCTCCTGACTATAGACCTGACTGCATAGCTTCTCATTGTAGCGCATTTGCATTAGGATACAATTCTGGTCTTGTAAAAGTTATTCAGTTCACATTTTCGTAGATAGTACTTATCTGCAAGCAGTAACTTTTTGTAAGGGCTTGCGTCCAGTGCTGTCAGGGAGTTAGTAAAGAGAGGCGAAATAACTTAATTAGGATCGGGAAAAGGCGCCACAGAGTAGGAAGAGAGACTGTGGGTAGAGCGGGTTCTGAACTGGCCGGTCTTAACGTGGATGCCTAAGACATTCATGCTGCTAAAGGCATTAGGCAATGTTAGAACTAACAGGTGCACTCGTGAAAATGTAGTGGCTTTTTTTTTTTTTTTTACAAAAAAACGCTATCCTAATAATAGAGTCACTTCGAAAAATATAGTTACGTATTCGCTATAAGATTTTGTTGCAATGAACGATGAAGAACGATCGTATTGGACTCCTGCTAAGGAGTGGCATGAGGAGCAGAGGGGAGGGTCACCCGAAGGTGCCTTTATAACCCAATGCGGATGACTAAGCTATCTACTAGTACTAAAACAGCTTATATTGCAACAGATTTCTAGATACGAGCTGCGTAAGCGATGGTAATAGTCTAGTGGCCCGTGCTCAGACAATAATTTTAGCGAGGCCTGGTGAAGCCATTTTTGCAAGCGACTGTACCTTACTTAACACGTAGGCTTATCATCTAACTTCCTTAAGCTATAATGCTTTGCTAATAAATCACGAGTAATCGGAATAGTAGACACGAAAGCTTCTATTATGTCCTCATACTATCCCTTGTGTGCAATTACATCCTATCGATATCACTTGTCGTAGATCTTAGCTTCCGTTCTTGTATAACAGAGCCGTAATTCTCCAGTAGTAACGTTATTATACTTCTAGGTGACGAATAACTTTCTTACTCTTCCGTCTCCATTGTTTATTTTCTTTACTGGCCTTTATTAAAGTAAATTGAAGCCAAAGCTCTCTAAGTTTAGTAAGGCCTAAATTCCTACTCTGCGGCTTTGGTTTAGGACCTAGCTACTCCACATCTCGCAACCGTCCTCTGTTTTCCTGTATCCTCCCTAAACTGCTTTTGGCTATCGAAAAAGGTCACCGGATACTGGTGGTTGAAATGGCTCAACAACTGTTAAAACCCAGCAGTCGCCACGGGGTGTGTTTTGACGGCCTTCTCAACCCCCTCCTCATGAGAATAAGCGAGTGAGTTTCGCTTACTAGCACTGCCATCAGCGTACTGACCCAGCAACGCCCTCCGGTCAGGTGCTTTGACAGCGGCGAGTACTCAGACCTGGAGGTGAGATGCAAGAACGGCGAAGTGCACAAGGTCCACAAGCTGGTCCTCTGCGCGCAGAGTGGCGTCTTCAAGCGAGCCCTGGATATGCGACACAACTTCAGAGTAAGCAGAAAGAAAAGTGAACCGACTTGCGACCGTGAGTCTCGAACAAGCCTTGGGGTAGGTACTCATGTACTATTGTGGATCATGCAGGAAGCCGTCGAAGGCGTCATCTGTCTTGACGAAGACGATCCGAAGATTATACGCGCCTTACTCGAGTATCTCTATCGTCTGGATTACGCGGTCCCGGAATACTCAGACATGCTCTTCCACGCCAAGGTCTATGCGATCGGGGAAGTGTATGATGTGCAGGGCATCAAAACTCTTGCAATGGAGCGCTTCCAGTCACTTGGCCAGGTGGGATGGAACAGCCCCGCATTCTCAAATACTGCGAGAGAAGTCTACGAGACCACGCCAGATGGCGACCGCGGATTGAGGGACTCGGTCGTTCGGATCGCGGCCGAGCACGTACACGAGCTCCTTGAAAAAGAAGACTTCCAGAAAACGGTGGAAGAAATCGGGGCTTTTGGAAAAGACCTTCTCTGCGCCGGTCTCAAATCGCCCGTGGTGTGGAAAGAAGAGGCTGAAAGAATTGCGAGAAGGACCTTGGCGCGATATGGGAGGTACATATGCCCAAGCTGCAAACGCGAAGTGGAAATGGTTCTTCCGGACGAAGGTCGAGGTCGATGTCGATGCCTGCGATGTGGAAAGAAGTGCAAGGACTGGGAGAAATACCAGATAGACCTGAGGATCTGGGAAGACAAGGCTCGAGAACAGAGTAGCTTGCACTTTATCATGTAGTTGATGATCAAACCAACAGTATAGTGAGTGCAAGTACGTCAACGCAAGCATGTGAAGTAGGAGTGGTTAGTCGTGGCTGAAAGAATGGATCTTGGTTCTTTTACTTTTGTCGGATCTAATAGGACACACAAAATACAATGAGAAGAAGGCATGCCTAATGGCTTAGTCACAGCACGCAAAGTCGTCTATGGCAATTACACGTGCGTGGCATGGTGCCGGGGAAATGAGCTGAGCCTATGCCAGCAAGTAAACACGACGCCACCACTATCACACATCATGTGTATGCCCCGGCCGTTACTATAATTCAAAAATACGGACGAGTAAGTGGGCTAACCTTGGACCACATTTTGTTCTACGTCCGTCGTCTCTTTGCACCAACACCACCCTCTTCTTGCCGCTTTCGCTTGCCGCTAGCCCCGCTTAGTGGATAGCTAAACCCGAGCTGAAGATCGGCAAGACCTGAGACGGTGTTTGGGAGGCCAGACAAAGATGCCTCGAATGGGGGATCTCCAGAGACTAGCTCCACATGCAGAAATGCGTCCAGGCTGTCGGTGTCAAACGAAAACCGCATGGGACAGCGAAAGCTCTTCTCAACGCTCTTGTTTATGCGGAATCGGACGTCGCGAAAGACCTTGTGGCGTTGCAGAAATGTCATGTGAGAATTGCGGCACCGGACTATGCCTACAAACCTGTACTTACCATGCACCGGTGAGTACGACAGTTCAGGCATCATCTCTACGTAGAACTGGGACGCGATGACCTTCCATGCGGCCGACAGGAGATTGTCTTGAAGCGAAAAGTCTTCCAACAGCGCCGCCGGCAACATCGAATCCAGAATGTGAATGCGGTCTGCGGCGTCGATCATGACCTCGTCCATATCTAAAGACGGATCGAGGCGCAGAGATGTGTTCCGCGGAGTCGACATGGCCTTCTTGAAAGAGCCCGCGAAACGGCCGTAGCAGGACGAACTAGGCTCAGAGTCCCGAAAACGTCCGCAGCCCACGGACAGCACTAGGCTTCGCCTTCCAGGCCACATAAGCGCGGCTTCCTGCGCAGCGATACCTTGAGGGTCATTGCACTGCATCGCAGCGTCCTGGAATCGCGATCCCGCAACCTCCTGCCACGGGAAGAAAACGGTTGCGGCAGATGTGCAGCAAGCGCTGGGGAATAGCAGTGACGTCAGCGCCTTGATCTTAGCGAGAGCTTCAAAAAAGAAAAAAAAAGAAACGAAGCATTTACTGGGGTGGGCACCTACGCTTTGAAAGTACGAATGTCCGACATTGCCTCGTCTGCTTGCAGCCACTCGTAGGCATCCGTGCCCGCAGCGCGCGAGCCGCGCTTGTTGTAGGTCGTGATGAGCTCGACGCGATGGCCTCGAGAGATGTTCTCGGTGGTGACGGCAGCCCGCATCATCGGGCCGGAGACGGCGGATTTTTGAGACTCCAGCATCTTCAAGTCGCCCAGCTCGGTCTGCAGCACTCGCTCGACATTCTGTTTGTTGTAGATGCTGCCCGTAACTGCGCAGCGCAGCAGCCGCCTCAAAGGCGTAAGCCAGCCGCAGCAGTACTTGTCGAGTGCGCCTTCGACCCTGCCAGTTGCTGGGAAAATCGACCGAGCGATTCTCGTGATTTTGTTTTGGCATTCCTCAACCGACCACTGTTTCACGCTAAGAGCTAGCGCAACCAGTCCACCTATCACATACTCATCGTTAGTCGGTCCTTTTTTCGTTTTCTGGATTACCCACCTAACTGAAAGGAAGAAGGGAACAGTATCGTACTCACCCGCACTCGTTCCAACTGCCAGGTCGAAAGAGGATGAGATTTCTGCGTCTGGACTGATCATTTTCCCGAGCTGGTCCAACACTTTCAGCAACACAACCACCTTTACCCCGCCTCCGTCTAGCGATAGCACCCGCCCACCCGCAGTGGGAGGACTTGCCGACGTGTAAAAGGCGTTTCCGAAGTAGGTCAAGCAGACCGGGCAGGAGTCAAACCTTAACACTCCACTCTTCCTCCATCCGCCAATCAGCCGGTGCGAGCAACGGTGGCAGAGCCCATGGCCACACGGGAGGAGGTCGGCCCAAGCGCTAAAGAAACACGCGACGCAAGCATACTTTGGACGGTGGGTCTGCAGCTTGAGGCGATGGTCGTTGAGGTGAGCGACGTGGCTCTCTAATGGACTTGGGCCGAACATGTAAGCTCGCATCCGCTGCTTCACCTCGTAGCCGAGCCATCCAGCAGGGCTGACTTCGTCCTGCAGAGCCCGGGTGACAGTTGTGCAGCTTCGAGATCCACGGTTTGTATCGACGCTCTATTATGTGATCGACTAGAGAAGCGCCTCGGTCGGCGGCAGCCGCACCGCTACCACTCGCCATCAGGTCAGAATGTCTATGTTCGCGTAGTATGTGGTGCGCTATATACGACGCCAACAAAGGCACCGAGGCACCAGTTCCATAAGACCTGAGCGTGTCTTCCCAAAACCCGTCATCCACCGAGCCGACGACGGCACCGCCTACGAGAACGTCGACAAAGCTGAACTTTGCTGCGCCGCTGCAAAACGACTGTATGCTTTCCTGGAGGAGCGTTTGGAGAGCACTGGCCATCCAGCACTGGCCGAGATGCCGCCGTCGCACCACCCCGCACCTTGCGTCGTAAGCGGCTAAGCTGGCGATGGGTTTCATGCTATCAAACACGTGGGTGTCCATCCTGGCGCCGGCGTTCGTTGAGATGCGAAAGCGCGATCTGAGGTCGTCGCTGCTGTATCCCAGTCCCTGGCCCACGACAATGACCCTCACGAAAGGCGACAGCTGTTCATCCGCTAGTCTGCCCGCACACTCGGACATCCACGATGTATACTGCGCCAACAAAAGGTCGACGTCGTTCCCAATAAAGTACACAGCGTCACTCAGTAGATGCGACGCTTTCATCAGCGCGCTGGCACCCGAATGGCTCGCATGCTTGGCGTGGATCCTACGGCTCCCGTAATCTCGAACTCCGGAGGTTGTGGAGAAGAGCGGCTCTTCGTCACAGACGTCACTTGGCGACCGCGACGGCAGAGGTCGCAGTGTCATCCGGTAGGAGTGCCTCTTCGGTAAAATCAGCTTTTCGGAGCAGAAGTGGTTAACCCATAGTGGCTTGCTATCCACTTCGACCTCTCGGATTGTCAGACTTGCTAGCTCAGCAGCAATGTCGGTACTGGTGCTAGAGCGGTACTGATTGAATATCTTGGCGTCTCCACATACCGAAACCATTGAGGGATGCACCACATCGTGATGATCGAAAAAAGGATGGTTCTCGGGTATCACGGCGTAGTAGATGTCGTTGTTCTTACCCACTGAGAAGATGGCTTTATCCATGGAATGTAAAGTGGTGCTTTGGGGGTTTCTAAAAGTGGGTATAGAGATATAAATATCTGGTCCAGAGTTAGCTTACGAAGACGGTATTTGTACCTGCCTTACCAAGACGCGGGCTGTAAGAAAGATGATATTAGCCGGCATCTGACCTGTTTTATTGTTCGCCACAGAGAATCTAGGTGCGTGGTATTAGAAGCTTAGTTGATGTGCCTCAATAGCACTACGATACTAGCTAGTCCATTTTACTAAGCTTGAATACGACCGGGGTGGATAGATCGCGGATGCATCCATCCCGTGAACACTTGATAGTCAAACATTTCGACCGCAGTTACAATGCAATCAATCTAAATTAAGGATTCTAAAGACAAAAAGAAACATGATTTGCTTAAGATTATATAATGACGGTTTCGAGCAAAACTTAGAGAAACAGATAAGTTTTAGTCAGGATGGTTAGGTTAGAGCACCGCTTTGTTTGCTTGTTTATGCGTGCAAAATAGGACGTTCGGAGGAATTAGTACAAGACTGATCAAACTTGCTTGAACCCTTCCGAGAAATAGCTCCAGACGACTGGTTGCAGCTGTCTCAGAAATGAACGCCATACGGACCAGTCTTTCTTGGCTACCCACAGCTGATACTGGATCCGCTTCAGGAAGTCAATCTCGACTTGATTGACCTCAGTCAACATCATGCCAGATACTGTCGCCCAGGTCTCGTTTTTGTACGTTCTGTCCTGAAGGTACTTGTGCGCCACAACCAAGCTTCCGATTAAAACATCCTGAAAGGCTGTAAGGCTCTTTGCCGGTTGCGGATCCTGCCGTGGTAGTCTGTACACGAATAGAAGCGCAAGAGCGATTGTTTCTGATGGCATGCATGTGTAGCGTAGAATGTGTAAGAACCATATATTCAGGCGGCAGAGCTCCCTAGGAACGGAGCAGACTTCAAGAACAGTGGGAGTTGCGCCACTGGTCCACCGGTGGAGAACGTGTGGCTCGAAAAACCAAATTAGAAAGAAGTTCTGCGGCTATTAGCATCCGTTTTACTCGATCTCGCACAGAGACCAAAATCTATCACCTTTATAAACAACTGTGGACCGTCTGCTTTCTTTACACGACCCTCTGACATAGCGTGAATTATATCGCGAGGTCAAAGAATCCTTCTAAATGAACGAAGATTGGATAGGTGCATAGTGAACATATATGTTATATCCTACGTAGTCAAGGACCTCATTTTGTCTAGTTGCTTTCTTTTACTAAGCTTCCAGCTGAGCGTTTAGCTCTAGCAGTAAAGGGCTGCTGGAATAAAGCCCTCTCGCACATGATAATAACTACGAGAAGTATACATCGTACTCTTAAAAGCGTATTATAATAACACATAACACTAACAATAAGAGTGGCTTGATATTCCTATCCGATATCCTTACCGGTATCAACTTTCCTACTTGACTAGCTATACAGTTTCCTACGGTAGTTAGTAAAGGTAGAGGAAAGGAAAGAAGTAGGGTTCGAAATGTTTTCGAGATATAAACCCGATGACAATCGATTTATTATAGTAATGGAGGCAAATATAGGTTTGGTAGGTAATAAATATTAGAGAAAAAGTGGCATTGGAATGGCTTAAGACAAGGATTGAGGAGAAAATAAAAAGGAAGAGACTCATTACTCAGGGGATTGATGAAAGTAAGACTAATACATGCAGTAAAGATATCGAACTTTATGTCTTATTTTCTTTTCCGCTACGTACCGGCTAAGAACTATAGCTTAAGGAGACTCCCCCCACCACTAGCTGTACTCTCTGTTAGCTTCTAAGAATGGCCGTTTTCCTATCTTGTTTTCAACTTTATTGTGTGATCTAACAGCAAAGCTTGCCACAGTAAGCCCAAGACTCAATTACATAGCAAGCCTTACGTTATATTATTCAATCAGAAACATTTTTCTTAGAGTAGTGTGACTTTTCTTTTCATTTTCATTTGTTGACTTTGTAGTTGAGTAGGCCTTGAGTATTTGTGAATTTCTAGCAATTGTATGTAAAAAGAAAAAGAAAAGAATAATAGTCAACACTATTCATCATCTTCGCCAAGCCTGTCGATGGGGAAAATCGACCTTGCTTAGTCGTCTTATTACGGCGAGCAAATTATTATGGATTACGCTGTTTAATACCTTTGTTCTTATTTCCACCTAATTTTGTAAAAAAAAAAGGAAAAAAAAGGGATAAGAAATGTCAGACTATATCATGGTCACTAGCTAGCACGCACTGTTAACAGTGCGGCGTCGTACTTTTTTTCAGTTCGACAGAAAAGAAACGAAGAAAAGTGAGAAAGAGGAATACAATTATGGTTACAAACTGTACAGCAGTCGCACTATAAATGCGATGATATGCAAACAAAAAGATCTCCAAAGCTGACTTCTGCCGGACACAATACACTGACATTGCTAGCGGCTGGCTAAGGTTGCTACTACAGAATGGCTCAACTCCAAGATGAAAAACTCACCATTGCTGCGCATGCCACCTTCCCCCTTGAAAAAGCAACCATGATTGCGAACGTTGGAGAGATTGATATGTTGGCCCACAATCACTCGGCCAGCGAGAGTCGAGTCATCACCTTGTTAGAGGCCGAAGAAGGCAACAGAGCCTCAGCGACCACCGCTCTTAAAGGCTATTTAACAACCTTCTTCTTCGTGGTCTCCATTTGTCTCACTCAGGTACTAAGAGAATACCTCATCTCTGGATATATCATCCTCCTGCCCCGCCTCCTAGACG
>JAFISB010000041.1:173023-234143 GCA_022560015.1 Diplodia mutila | reverse complement strand
TACTTAGATAGGTAGATAGAAACGGGCCTAGCCCCGTCTCTAATAGTCTAAGACTCTAGAGGGACGTTAAACTAAATAAATAAATAAATAAATAAATAATACTATAGAGTTTAGAATAATTATAGATAGATTTAGTAACTAATATTTAAAGTTAAATTACTTATATAAGCTACTCGGCGTTTCTCTAGACTAATAAAAATTCTTTAGAATCTTATTAAGCGATTTATAGCTTTAGATAGTACTATTTTATATTAAAACTATATATAACTCGCTTATATTATATTAAAAGGTTATAAAACGTATATAATAGCGTAAATTTAATACGAATCTTCGCGTAAATATTATAGATCTATAGTTAGATATATAGGCGGTTTTAGCTTTACGTATTAAAATATGTGTAATTACAAGGACTTACGTGCGGGGTACATAGAAAGTGTACCCCTGCGCGATTATCTGCGTTTCGTTGGTACCCTAGTGGGGTCGCATGGAGCGAGAGAGAGTAGGTAGAGGGGTCTGCGGGCGATGAGTGGCCGGCCTCATATTGCGCTTCGAGCCGCGTGCCTGTCTGCGGGGAAAGGCGGTGCGGGATGAAGGTCGGCTCCGAGCATAAAGCATACCACCTTCCCTTTGGGAGCTTGGTGGTGAGTAGTGAGCCAGACTGAACGCCGATGCCGGCAGTGCGCCTCAGGAATCAGGAAGGAGTCTGGGGCCGAGAATGTCGTGGAGATTAATGCTGACGGCGACAGATTAGAACGCGTGCCTTCAAGAAGCACGAATACCGGGGGAAGCGACGATGGCGGTGGTGTTTCCTGGCGGCAGCGGCGGGGCAGTAGCGCGCTCGGCTGTGACCCGACTGCCTGTGTGCCTGCCTACAACCTCCAGCCTCAGGCCTGCGTGCGTCACGAGGCCTGCTCCAGAGACACTCGAGTATCACAAGGCTCCAAGGCCCCGTCACACCTGTCTCGCACTCCAACCCAAGTCTCTGCTGCCTCGCTGCCTCTGTGCCTGGAGCCCTACGTGGCTTCTCCCACGGCGTCTGCCCACCGAGTACGTGTGGATCCACCCACTGCCCGCTTGAAGAGCAGCCTGCAGACATGCTGTCGTCAGCTCGCGCCAACCCCTCTCGACTGGGCGTGTTGGTGATGCCTGGCGCTTCACTGGAGGCGCCCGCCCAACAAGTACTCCACCACCTGGCCTTTCATCTTTCCACCATTACTCGCCACTCTCGCGAACTCGGTGTCGTCCGCATGGACGCGCCGTGGACTTGTCTCTCCCCTCGGCTATGATGGGGCCGTCTGTCTTTCCTCGATTCCTTTTTTCCCGCTCCCGTTTGCGCTAGCTCCGTCTGCCGCCATCCATCGCCGAAGGTGGGGATGTCCTGACGGCGCGGAAGACTCATCTCTGCCGCTCTGAACGCGGTCCTTTTTCGGTTTGGCGAGACCTTTTCGTCCACCAATGGACGCTGCAGCCGTGGCTGACGACTCGACGGCTGAAAAAAAAAAAAGTGAGATATGCAATCCAAGCTGGCACCGGGTGCGTCCCCTCCATCATCCTGACCTGAGAGATTACTAACTTGGTGCGAGAAGAAGGCTGACAGTCATGCCGGACGCCTTTTTCTTTTTTTTTCCTTTGGTTCAAATGCAAGGAGGAGCTTGCCGCACTACAGCAAACATGACCTCAGACAGTTCTCCACGATCGGCACGGCCCCACGGGTCCAAGGAAAACCCAAGGCCGAAAAACAGTCGGCTTCTAGAGCCACAGTCCCGCTTTATCGAGGGCTAGAAGCCGGATGAGGGATCTCCGAGGGGCACTTGGACGATGAGCTCGTCCTGCGCGATTTAGGCATCCCAATCGACGTCAGTGTGCGTCGCATCGGAAGCAACAGCGACACCCATTCGACTCTCAGGCTGGGCGGGCAGAGTTTTCAGCGGCAGAAGGAGAAGTGGCTGCAGATGGCAATGGCGGCGGGACGACGACAGGATGGCTGTTGTTGAGCTGGGAAATTAGCCCACCATCAGCGTGCAGCAGCCTGCTATCGCACTGCAGCCCTGCGACACGGATAAGGTCGGCAGGTGCGGGGTTGCGAGGAAGCAAGTGACGTACGACCGTCCGAAACGACGACGACGACAGCTGCGTTGGATGGCTGGGTCTTCCCGCAGCCCGGGGCGCCTGTTCCTGCAGCATTACCGTACCAGGCGGGAGCTGCCAGGCACCGCTGTTAGGGCCCAGCGAATGGAGCCAGCAAAGCGACGAGTTTCGCAGCGTCGGCTACCCCACCAACCACCGTCGCGATCCGAGGTTGTGTTTTCTCTGGGACCCACGTGGCGGGCAGCCGCCAAGCGGAACATCCGCCCATCAAAGCTTTGCAACCCATGGGACGACAGCAGCTCCAGTGTGGCGCTTGGCAACGGCGCCCGAGGCTCCGTCAGCGCCGTGCCGATGTTCTGGACGCCGTCGCGCCGGGGCTGCCAGCCGACTGCTGCTCGACAGCGTGTTTCATTCTTGGGGATCCTCAGGAACGCGCGATTTAGCCCGGCCCACCCGCTGCACGTGACGTGGGTCTGGCCTGCGAGCTTGCGAGCCTGCCAACCGGCTGCCCGTCCGCCCCTGCCGCTGCAGCCCTGCGCATCGTTGGCACACGCCGTCGTGCCGTGGCACGCAAGAGCGGGACAGCAACTCCAGCTGCCAACCTTCGTGCATCGGCGACGACGCGGCTGCATAATCATAATGTCATGGCGGGCCACGAGTCGTGCCCGCCGGCTCCACCGCACCAGCACCAGCACCACCAGCACCGGGGCGTGCAGCCGCCGTCAGCTGGCAGAGCGCGCGCCATGGAGGACGTGTCAGCCTGCGCTCCCCGCATCAGCCAAGCGCACCGCAGAGGCAGCGCTTCGCAGCCGCCGTGCAAGCGCAACAGTAGTGAGCAGGCGGTCAGCAGCCCAGCGCCAAGGGAATAGGAGCAGGAGTCGTCTGGTGCCTGTGCCTGGGCGGCGATTCGCAGCTTGTTGCGGATCAGCCATGGCTAGTCGCTTTGGGCGTAGGCCACAGCCACGCCGGCCGCCTGCTCCTCCCGTATGCGCCCACACTGGCCGCCGTGTTGCCCAAGCAGCCCTCGCCTCCTTTTTCGCCCATTCGCCGGTCCTGCGTGCTGAACCCAGCGCCCCCATTAGTCGAGCCGCGTGTGTGTCTATACCCCCACCGGCATAGCAGTCGTCATCCTCCTATCACACTCTCTTCCGGCGCCGCGGTCTTTCCCGCCCACCCATGTCTCCTTAATTACCACCGAGGCTGGGCCTCTTTATTATTACTGTTCCCCGGCCCCGACTGTCCTGACTTTCTCTCTCACTGCCCGCTTCACTTCGCAGAGGAATAATCGCATCACTCTTTTTGCGTCTATTCCAGTCACTCTCTCGACAACAGTCGTCCAGCCATTCTTTCGGATCCTTCCCGACAACAATAAACCAATCCTTCAAAATGCGTTTCACTTCGATGGCCCTCGGCGCTCTCGCCGCCACCGGTACCATGGCTAGCAGCCGCTCCCACGCCCGTCTTCACCGCGAGCACGAGGTCCGCAGCGTGTAAGCCAAAGCCCCCACCGACTACCGACGCACTGTGATGTACTGACCTTTCCAGCGACGACCGTGGCCTTCTGCTGGACGCCATCCACGAGGCTAAGCTGCTCGCCCTTGGCCTGATCGCCATTGGCAAGAACGCCCTCGACTCGGCCGACGCCCAGGTCTGGGTTGGTGATGACGGTGACTACACCAACGAGTACAGCAACCAGTCCGACGAGGACATTGTGCTTGTCGTCTGGGGCCCCGCTGCCTCTTGGGTCAACACCCAGGACCCGCTCATCACCGTCTCCCTCCCTGCCGGCACCAACAAGACGCTCTCTTTCGCCAACGGTGCCAGCGGTGCCTGGGCTGCCGTCTACGAGGACACTTCGCTCGTCAACGGCCAGATCTCCGAGACCTGGGGCGAGTACACCTTCGGCGAGTGGGGCTGCGTCGACGTTTCCCGCGAGGTCAACATGAAGGGCCACAACATGTCCATCGACACGGGCAACTGCATTTCCGACATGGAGACCTGCGTCTTCCAGTGCAAGGACGGCGCCGAGACGTGCTGGCAAGAGTATGAGCTCCTCAACTGCGAGAACGGCTCGCAGGAGGGCGCTACCTACGGCACCTTCGACGGCGCCCCCACCGGTGGCTGCGGCAACATGGGCAGCTCCGCCACGGTCAAGACCATCCTCAACTAAATCATGACGTCTTCTTTTCCCCGGAATTTTTTGTAATGAAGCGGAAACAGGAGGGTAGAGGAGGGCTTTGTTTATAATCATTTTGATCGGAGCTCCAAGCCGCGAGCCATCGGCCATTGGGAGATTGGGTGCTGGACAAGAGGGAAAGAAAAAAGCAGCAGCATCGGCGCCCGGTGGCTTTCTAGATATTTCGGGCTTTTCGACGCTTCACACATTTACGATACCAGTGTCTGTTTATTGTCTATTCAACTTATCCAATAAGCCGGCCCTTACTGGTTGCTCTCAAAAGAAGGAGACCCGTCGGGTTTCTCTTACTTCCAACTTCTGGTGTAAATATTATGGATACCACTTCAACGAAGCGTAGTCTCGGCTGCGAGAATGCAACGACGATTTTCTAGATATATGTCTTGACCATGCGCACATCCCCTCTCGTTAGTTTTGCGGTGTTGATCAGGAGATCTTGGTGGTCGCATCCTCCGCGTTCGTGGCTCGGTCACCCGGCCGCCCCTTCTTCTCTCCGCTCACGTCTTTGCGTAGGTCCATCGCTCGTCGCTTCCGACCCCGCTGACCGGCCCAGCATGAGGCGCATCCCGGTCTTTGAACCGTGCCCCAAGCCCAGAAAAGAAGGCGAGAGCCTGTGAGCCCATACAATAATCTCCCTTATCCACAGGGCACATCTGCCCCTTGCCGGCCCGTCCGCCTGTTCTATCTTCCGTCTTCGCCGACCATCGTCGCATCCGGAAAGCCGCGCCGAAGCGTCGAGGTCGTCGCCAAGCTTTTCCGCCGCGTACGTTCCTGTGACACGCAATGCTTCATCATCGGACGACGTCTTCTTCATTTCAGATGTGATAGGTATTGCGGCTGTGCAAACGAGAAGACAGGCTGGCAGTCCAACGGCGCTTACACATTAGCCTCTTTGACCGGTTTCTATTGTTGGTTTTTCCAATTCGCCGACGACTCGATCGCCTTGTTGCTCGACCCCTGAGCCGGTTGCTTCGCTTGACCAACCCAAGGCGTTCCGCAGCAAACCGCGCGCGCGCCAAATGTGCAGGGACGATTCAGCAGGCGCCGCGCCGATGAGGCGGGGGTCGCAGGTCAAGGGAAACGAGACTATTGAAACTTCTCGTCACGGACGCGCGCATCACTTGTTCGAGAACGCGGTTCGACTGCCAATCTCTCATGCCAATCTCCGTGGGGGGAGGGATGCGTACGTGCATGCTGCCCGCGGGCACCGCCGCCGCCGTCGCTCATCGTCGTCGCAATCGTGAGCTTGGCAGGTCAATCTCCCTTCCTGCTCCGTGAGACTGTCCACGACTGCCAATCTCTTGGAGGGCAGGGCCGTTCTTCAGCCACAGCTCCCCCGTCACGCCATGCACGTGCTTTTTTCCCTGTGCGCGATCACCACGCAGCTCGCCTTTCCCTCTGCCTTTTCCCCACAAAAATAGAGCGCAATCTCTCAGGGGTGCGCGATTGCACGATTGCTGTTGTTCGTGCAGAGCGGCTGTTGCCTACCCGTTTTCCGCGCAACCCGCGCGCCCACAACGCCCTGCTCCATGCGTTTTGGCATGAGAGTCGCCACCGCCGCATGACGGACAGACTTGCTGTCGCCGAGCAAGGGAAACGCCTCACCTCTTGTGTGCCGGTTGCCGGTTGCCGAACATGTTTTGCTATTTCCTCACGTTTTATCCCCGCTCAAGGAGATGGCGGTATGGAGACACGCGAGAAAGAAAGAGAGAGAGAGAGAGAGAGAGAGCACGAGCCCCTTGATGGCGATTGTGCCGGCCATCGTGGTGTTTCTTTCTTTCTTTCTTTCTTTCTTTCTTTTGCTTCGTTTCGACGTCGTCGCTTGCCACTTGTCGACTTGAGCAGCAGCAGCAGCAGCGCGCGAACCGGCGCACATCCTTTCAGGCAACCCGATACGAAGGGCGCCTATAAGATGTTCCCGTTATACGTCGGTATCGCCGAAGCAAAGGGTAGGGGTTGGCGAGGGTGTTGGGCGCCTGATTTCGCACATCCTTCGGTCGGTATATATGCGTTTACGAGGTGTCGTGTGGCGCAACGCCCACGAAACACGGTAGATAAAGCTGGGAGATAAGGTGCGGGACGACGCGGCTAGCTGCATCAACTACCCGTCGTCGCAACTGTGGGGGAGGGGCGAGCGGATGGGGTGCACGAACTAGGTGTTTTGGATGTGGGCTGGGTCTGGGATGGAGATCCTGGGTTTGGTCGGTAGACAGGGGTCATGGCGCGTTGCAGATTCATTGCATGTCGGAATTGGTAGTGCCGTACAGATTGAGCGGTGGAGCTTGCTCCGAGAAAGGGCGTATTGCTGTCGATGCTCCCACTGGCATACTTTGGCCATTGTTGTGGTTGTGTTTTCGGTACGACAAGCATGGGTGTCGGGACAGAGCAGCTCCAGAGAATTGTAGCGTGGAATGGGGGCACCGTAAAAATGGACTAAATCAGCGGAAGAACATCGACGAAAACATTTGAATGTTACTGTAAGTCACCGTCTACGCTTTCTGCGACTTGATATAATTCAACGCCGACCCACACTTCAACCACGGAATCTGGCCCTCATGATACGTGTGATTCAGCTTCGTTTCCCAAACGTCCCCATCCCTCCTTCTCACCCTCATTGTCAGCTGCTCGCCACGCCGGATATCCTCGACGCCCAATATATCCACCTTGTCGTCCATTTGGATCTTGCCGTACGCTGCCGGGCTCGCGAACGTCAACGGTAGCATCCCCTGCTTCTTGAGATTCGTCTCATGGATGCGCGCGAAAGAGTTGGCCACGACCGCCACGCCACCTAGGTAGCGCGGCTCCAGTGCGGCGTGCTCGCGCGACGAGCCTTCGCCGTAGTTGTTCTCGCCAATGATGACCCAGCGGATGCTGGCACGCTTGTATTTCCTGGCCACTTGGGGAACGGGAAGAACAGTTGGAGCTGAAGAGACGGTGAGGTCGACACTATGGCCACGGCTGGATGCACCAGGAATGAAGGCGTTTTCAGCACCGGTGAGGAGGTTGTTGGAGATGTTTTCGAGATGGCCGCGGTAGTTGTACCAGGGTCCGGCGGGGGAGATGTGGTCGGTTGTGCATTTACCTTGAGAGGTGAAGATAAAAGGTGAGTTTTAAGAGCCTTTGTTTGCTTGAAGGAGCAAGGGTATGGGGGCAATATGGGCGGTTGGGTGAAAGAGCTTCTTCCTTACCTTTGACTTTGATGAGAATGGCCACGTCTTCGGCGTTGCCGGCTTTCCAGGGCTCGAATGGCTGGAGCAACTGGAGTCTGTTACTCTTCGGGTCTACATGAACTGTGAGTGATTTGCGATCTTCTGCGGGGCCTTGGTAGTAGTTCTGTCCAGCATCAAATGAGGCGGGAAGTTCTTCAACGATGGGTGGGGTAAACTTGAAGGCTTTTCCCTTGCTGTCCAAGACTTCATCCGTCACCGGATTGAACTGGAGAGATCCTGAGTAAGCGAAAACGGCGACAAGCTCAGGCGATGTAACGAAGCAATGCGTGCCAGGATTCCCGTCATGCCGGCCCACAAAGTTGCGGTTGAAAGAGGAGATGACAGAATTCGCCACACCCTTGCGAGGTTAACCGGTGCGCTTATCGTATGCTGTTTGAGTCTGAAAACTTACCTTTTCGACTTCCACCCTGTTCCACTGCCCCACGCAAGGTCCGCAGGAGTTGCTCAAAAGAACAGCGCCAGCTTCTTGGAACGCACTTAGGATGCCATCCCTTTCCACAGTGGCTCGGACTTGTTCGCTGCCAGCCGTGACGAAGAGCGGCACTTTCAGTTTCAACCCCGCCGATTCAGCTTGGTGGATCAATTCGGATGCCTTTTTCAAATCCTCCCACGAGGAGTTCGTGCAGCTCCCGACCATGGCGTGGGACAGCTCCTTTGGCCAATCACTACCCTCGACCTCTTTCGGAAAGTTAGATAGTGGGCGTGATAGGTCAGGGGTGTAGGGTCCGTTGATATGAGGTTCCAAGGTATTCAAGTCAATCTCGATGACTTCGTCGTAATACTTGTCACTTCCGTCATCGGAGCGGAGCAGCTCCATGTTGTCCTTGGCGGCGTCTGCCACGAAATCTCTCTTCGTTGCTAATAGGTACCGCGCCATCGCCTCAGAGTACGGGAAGACGCAAGACGTCGAGCCGATCTCAGCGGACATGTTGCAGATTGTCGCCATAGCGGTAGCACCCAAAGTCTTGGTTCCAGGACCGAAGAACTCAACGATTTTTCCTTTTCCTCCAGAAACCGATACAATGCCGGCGAGCTTAAGGATGATGTCTGCGAATTGAGTGAGAATGAGATACGTAGTTGACCATGGGAAGCAAGAGAGCCACCTTTTGAGCTGGCCCAGCCCTGAAGCTTCCCTGTCAACCTCACCCCCATGGCCTTGGGGCATTGCAGCTCCCATGGCATTCCAGCCATAGCGTCGACGGCGTCAGACCCACCAACGCCTATGCCGAGCATTCCCAAACCGCCAGCATTTGGGGTATGGGAGTCTGTTCCGATCATGAGTCCACCGGGGCTTCCAAATCAGTATTCGCGTCTCTATCGGCTGAAGACTGCTACCTACAAGGCGTAGTTTTCCAGAAGGATGGTATGTATGATTCCAGACCCGGGTGTCCAGAAGCCCATGTTGTACTTTGCGCATGCCGAGGCCAAAAATGCATAAACCTGTCAAATGCCGCGGATATTTCAGTGCCACTCTTCCCTGATGGTGCTTTCTCTGCGCACCTCGCGATGCTCTATTTTGGCGTTCTCAACATCGTGCTCAGCGCCCTTCTCTGCCATGATCATATGGTCCGCGTGGATGGTGACTGGCAGTTGGGCTTCTGGCAGGCCCGCACTGATGAATTGCAGAAGAGCCATGGTTGCGGTAGCATCGTGACAGGCGGCGCGGTCAGGGTTTAGTTTGAGAAATGACTTGGCGCGGTCAAGCTCTTGGGTTTCGGGGTCGCAGAGGTGGCTTGACCCAATCAGCAACCATGTTCCACACGAGGTTCATATCTAAGGGTTTACGTGTAGAGGACTTTCTCGGAGAGTACGAGCGGGCGATTCAAACGACGGCGCAGAAGTTTCAGGTTTTGCTGAAGCTTCGGATAAGGAAGAAAAGCGCTCGAAGCGGAGGTTAGCACGCGGGAGGCCAAAAATTAAAGAAGGCTCACGACTTGCCTTCTCTAGCAGGTTCATCGGCACCTGGGCGCGGGGAGTGGCTTTGCTGTCAGAGACAGTGGCGAAGGGTCGTGCTGGGCATTTTGCTTGCAGGTGTCGTATATTGCGGAGTAAGGCCATAATTTCACAGGGCCTCAACGATGAGGCATAAATGTTGCTGAAACGTTTTTGTAAGGCGCAGATTTATGTATCGCATCGGGGAGGAGTAATCCGGGAAGGAGCTATGGTCACCGACGGACTGCTCCAGCGCCACCGGACCCATCCAGCCAGTCATGTTGACTCGGTGCCAATGCCGAGGTCATGAGTGCCGATGAGGCTTGGCAACGGCGAAGGGGTCTGAAAGTACTGTAGAAGCACATGGATTTGTTGTTTGGAGGACCTCAAGCAAGGGCGGAGAGCGGGGCTGATTTGCGCGGTGCCGAGTTTTGCGGGGTGCCCGGCAGGCAGTTGCCTCGCCCTCGCTCCTGCCTCCCGTCCATTCTGCGCGTCAATCCCGTCACTCGTTGGACATGGATCAAAATTCCAGACAGCCAAAGAAGGTCCGTCTGGCCTGCGAGCGCTGCCGCGACCGTCGCATTAAGGTACGCTCCAGTACTACCTACAATTCAAGGTCCGGCACTGACCCACCCCGGCCCGCTCCAGTGCGACGGCAAGATGCCTGCATGTGCCAACTGCTCCAAGGCTCAGGTGCCGTGCATTGACGTCGACTCGCACACCTCTACCGGCCGCGTATCGAGAGCGTGAGATCGCTGCCGTCCCGCCATTCAGTCTGCTTTCTCACCAGCTGCCCCAGCTTCCAGCACAACGCTGCCGCCCGCATTGAATGGCTAGAGACCATCATCAGATCCCGCCTCCCCGATGTCGATCTTAACGCAGCTCCCCAGCTCCTCAACACTCCTGCAATTGGCCAAAACAGAGGCATCAAGCGCTCCCAC
The DNA here is from genome assembly GCA_022560015.1 of Diplodia mutila. Taxonomy (NCBI): domain Eukaryota; kingdom Fungi; phylum Ascomycota; class Dothideomycetes; order Botryosphaeriales; family Botryosphaeriaceae; genus Diplodia; species Diplodia mutila. Next base: position 223,758 of record JAFISB010000041.1, on the reverse strand, counting down.
AATCCACCAAACCATGAGCATGGCGTCGAACATAGCGCTCGGTCCATGGCCCTCAATCTCGGTCTGCTGTCTCTTGACGTGAATTCCTCCCAGGTCCACTATCTGGGCTCATCATCAGGTTCCCTCTTCACCCCCATGCTGCACGCCAACCAAGAAGACCCGGCTTCGTTGTTTTCAGCTTCAAACCATGAGTCCCCTGCAGATGGGAATCATGCGGATCCGTTCGCTGTGTACGAGCAACTGGACGAGACTGGGCTGGAAAAGAGCCATGTCGCCCAAGTGCATCGGCTGTACGCCATGCTCAAGTCGGTTCGATGGTTGCCCCTGTTCCCCGTTATCCCATCACTGATTGCCTTCATAGGACCTGCCCTCTCGCCGAGACTGCAGTCACCTCACAAATACTTTTTTCCGTCACTTCCACGCCGAGTACCCCTTTCTGCATAGCCCTACTATCGAGTGCATGACAGATGCGCTGTACCACTGCTCTGATGTTGTTGATGAGACTTCATTCCAGTACAATGGCTGGCCAGCAAGCCAGGCATGGTTTCCATGTAATGGCGAGGAACCCGACAACGACAGCAGCAACAAGCAGATAGCCATCTCCGTGTTTGCTGCAGCTGCACAGCTGTTCCTTGTCCTCGGCATATCCGCAAACTTAAAAACACAGAAGAGGGACTACCAGTATGCCCCTACAAGATTCCACGAGGCGGCGAAAGCAGCCCTGGACCCTGCCATAAGCAAAATATCTTTGCAGGCTTTGCAAATCGTTGTTTTACTCGTGCTACGGTCCTTCACCAGCACCGAGCGAAGCAATACCTGGGCAACCGTGCATCTCGGCATGGCATTTGCCGTGGAGCTCGGCTTACATAGAGACGCATCTGCTTGTGATAGCTTCTCCGAGACAGCCCATCAGATAAGGCGGAGGGTGTTTTACTGTATTTACTCTTTGGAAAGGTACCGACTTCCCATCTTCCCCGTTGAACCCCGTTTTTGACCGAAGGCAGCCGACTCAGCGCCATACAAGGCCGCCCCATTGGCTTTTCGGACGACACGCTTGATGCTCCGCTCCCGAAGCCTATTCAAATTAGCCCGAGCAACCCAAGGGCCGTAGCGGACCAGTCGTATCTTCCATTTTCCATTCAAATGTTCAAAATGGCTCAGTTGGTCTCCCGGATTAAACACTCCTTCTATCTTCTACCCAAGACAGCACCAGGGACCCGGGGTGACACCGCACTGAGGGAACTTCAAGAGGAGCTTCGCAAGGAACTAGACTCCTGGGATGCGGAGTGTCCGAGAGCAGCGCAGTGTATTCCTCCGCAAGAACGCGGATGGCTTTCCGCCAAACTGAAGGTTGACTACCACGCATCCATGTGCCTCTTATTCCAGCCATCGCAGGCGTTCACAAGGCCACTTGACAAATCACTACAGTGGTGTTTCAAGCATAGTGTGGAGCGCCTCCGGGTGTACGGAACGCTCTACGATAGCGACAAGCTCTTCTTCAGCTGGAGAAACATACACGGCATATTCTTGGCAGGCTCAACATTGCTGTATTGCCTTTGGACGTCCCCGTCAATCCAGACTTCGATCTCCTTCGCGAAGCTGGAAAGTGACACCAGGGTGTGTTCCAATCTCCTCAGCGCAGCAGGCGAATGGTGGCCCCTCGTTCGCAAAGCCCGATCAAGTTTTGAGCGGCTTGCGAGCCAAACAATGCTGTCGTTGAGGAACAAGTCTTTGAAGCAAATGGGGCCAGCCACAATTGATCCTACGCTGACGGATTCTCCTGGGGCGGGGCATCTCCCACCTCCCGACGAGCTGGAAATAGAACAAATTCTCAACTCCGTCCTCCAAAGTGAGACACAGTTACCAGATGGATTCTCTGATTTGTGGAATGATTTCCTTTTCCCACAAGACATGGATCATGCAAATCAAGGCAATTAGCAAGCGTTTGCGGATGCCACGCAGCAAAGTCAGGATGAAGGTGGACCTCTGGATCACTACGTATAACCATCCTCGTAGCGATGTAGGTATCCGGCGTTTGTCGTGGAGTGGACGCGAGGCGATTTCTGTTCGACGTAGGCAGGGAGGAAGGCCGATTCGTTTAGTATTGGGAACCTTCTGGGAGGAACAAAGATGATATGTATCGTACAAGGTAATCTTTGAGATTCAACGACGCGTTGTTTCCAGAATCGTGGAGAGGCAAGCAGCGACGCACCTTCCTGATTACACTTTACCTGTGTTCTGAATTGGGCTTAGCGGGCAAACGCCAACACGCCAACCTCCATATCTTTGTTTTGGCCTCGAAATTGGCGCGTCTGCTACAACTCTCTACAAAACCCGGCGGCGAAGACCGAGAGGTCGCGTCTGTCGCTCACCTTAGTCAACTCTCGACTGGAACACCCACAATCTCCACCTGGACTCTTTGCGATATCTTACAGACGTCCTTCCACCTTCACCGCTCTCGCTTGCTTTTGCCTCACATCGATACATTCGCGTTGGCGTGGCATTGGACCGAGTTCTCGTGAGCGTTGCTCTCAGTAACCATGGCTTACCCATTCCTCCTCGACATATCCATCCCCGGTGGTGGGGGGGACGAAGGCAACGATGAGCAAAGTCCTTTGGCCGACAAAGATGAGCGTCAAGGCACTGTCAGACGTACACCTAAGGATGCAAAAGCTCACAACTCACCTGTCGATCGAGACCGTGGCTTCACACCTGACTTCATGAACGGAAACACCAGCGACCGGCCTTCACTACTCTATGGTAATTATGGTAGCTTAGTTTTGTTGGCAAATGAGACTGATGGTTTGGCAGCCGGGCTTCGCGCCAAGCGCTACGGAGAGCGCGTGGTCGTTGACCTGACCGCGTCCGATGACGAAGGTGAGAAGGGGACTATGTCTAGTACTCCTCGTACGGGGCACCCACCGCAAGTCATCACGATCAAGCCAGAGAGCACCCCAGATCCCGAAACACCAAGACCATTTGGAAATATCACTGGCACGCAGGATATCAAGCCTGATCCTGAAGAGCCGGGTGCCACCTGGCCCGGCTGGGCGTCAGGCGTAGACGCTGGGCATGGGGTGAAGCGTTCCGCAAGCCACGCAGCTGAGGAGGATGCAAGAGATGAGAAGCCACCACCAAGGAAGAGGAACCGAGCAAAGAAGGAGCCTTCACCGCCTATCTACAAAGCTACTGCGAAAAGAGCGAAAGGGACCAGCGATATCCCCGGAGTTTTGGACATCGATGACAGCGTCCTCGCGAAGATCAAAAAGTGTTTTGAACGTGCAGAGCACGAGAACGCATCCGAGGCGGAGGCTAGAGCGGCGATGTTCTTGGCTGGGAAGCTGATGCGTCAGTACAATGTGGAGAAAACCGAAGTGATGCAATACAAGACGCCTGAAGAGCTGGCACAGTCCGCAGGATCTAGCGAGGTTGTTGTCGAACGCCGTGACGGAGCTAAGATCCCGATACCCATAAGACAATGGGTGTCGGATTTGGCAGTGGCCATGGGTATCTTCTTCGACGTTAAATCCTACTCGAGCACACCCAGGGACCGTTTTCTGGTGAGATGGGTATTCTACGGCATCGCCCAAAATACTGCATCCGCAGCGTTAGCATTCGAGAAGATATACAACCTTATTGTGGACTGGGCTCGGTTCAAGAAAGGTATTGCAGTAACCAATAGTTACTGCCTTGGCATCACTTCACAGCTGTATAGCGACGCTGAGAAAGAGAAGGCCGAGGAAATGGAGGAAGTTAAGAAGAACGAAGCTGCAAAATTGGCCATTAGAGAGAAAGAGGAACAGTTACAGCGCGACAAGGAGTTGCAGCGGCTACAACCAACGGTGGAAGACGAACTCGATCCGGAGACCGAGAAAAAGGAACAGCTACAGCGGGAGAAGGATTTGCAGCGGCTACAACCAACGGCAGAAGACGAGCCCGAGCCGGAGCTCGAGTCGAAGCCAGGGCCCACTGAGAACGAGAGCTCTGGAGGAACAACAGACATTGAGATGAATGACGCGGACCTGGAAGGGGACCTGGAAGAAGGCTTTGACCTTGGAAGTGCACTCCTGGAGAGCGGAAACACGACCAGCAACGGCCATACCCAATTCCCAGGCAACAGCAACGAAGACGAGAACGAAAGTGATGACGACGAGCCAGACTTCGTCCATGATGATGAGGCCAATGAGGATCAGTACTATGGTGACACTGACAAAGCGATTGATGACATCCTTAAGAATCATTTCGCATTTGCGGTTCCGCCGCAGCTCGCTTCTCCACCGCCAGAGCCAGCCACGACTTCCCCAAGGGAAAGTCCAGAGCCGGATGCACAGTGGAGGTCCACTATGCAGCTCACTGTCTTCAGAGAGACAGCGGCCAAGGTCGCGGACGAATACCTTAAGGCAAAGGATATGAAGCTTGGAACTCGTCGCAGAGGTGCTAAGCCCAAGGATGCGAAAGCGTTCAAAGAGGGGAAGAGGGATGCAAAGAAGATCGACGTCCGCCAGAAAGCTTTGGAAGACAAGAAGCAAGATATCAAGGAGGAAAATGATGGTTGAGACAAGAATTACTCATCCATGGTCTACAGCTGCGTTCAACCCGGTAGCAGCTTGGGCAGAGCCAATCCAAAAGGAAAAGATGAGAGGGTACTAAGATAAGAGCGAAAAGAGCGAAAGAACCATGGGAAAGGCTTTGAGAGGGGATTTAGAGTTGCACATCGGGAAAAGTTGCTTGCAAGCGAGGCGAATGCACCGACACTCAGCCGTGCTAGCTTGCGAGATATCATTGGCTTTAGAGAAGTTGTTTGGCTACTTCGTAGGAAATTGACCAGTGCCACCTTCATATTCGACTCAATCGATAAGAAGCTGGCACACAGGTCATGAGGGGGAGAAAAATAGCTCGTCGATCATTTCCAGGTATGCAAGTCAGCAATGTTATGGCATGACTCTTGTTTGCTTTTTCCTCCACCTCTTTCGGAGAGCTGCATCTATTGACCATATCTCCTGCATGACGCGTTCGGTAGGCCACCTGACCTCGCGTAAACGTGATACCGGGGTACGCGTCCACCGCTGCGGGGCAACCTTTGGGGGTATTTTTGAGTTCTGAAACTGACCATTCAAGGCTGCAAATGCACACGCTTCTGCCACCTTGCGGCACAGCGTAAATCCCACTCACACAGCACGTCGCATCTGCACCCCTATCCCAGAGTAAGCGCTGTTGATATCTCTCGGTGGATCAGCATACTGCATGTAAAAATGAGTTATCATTACTGCTCCCCGGTGCGGCACTTGTTTGTTTGGGCCCCATGGCAGGGTTCGAGGTCACACCGCTCAGCGTACGGTTCGGCTGTGCCGCTTTGCCAGGCACTCTTCAACTGCTCCCCTCCGTTGCTTGTGGCTCTAGATCTTGCACCAAATCTCTCACCACTCCCCATCGTGACCCAGATCTCTTCTGAATCCTCCATTGCACGATCTTCCAAGTGTGTAAAACATCCCGATGGCGTATCCGATTCTTCTCGGCATACCCATCTTCGGGAGCGACAAAGCCGACCGCAACGAGTCGCCAGTGCCACTTCAAAAACAGCCCATCCACAGCATCGTCAGCGAAAAGAGCGCGGCGAAGGATCAAACATCCAACTACAGGCCACCTCGAGCCTCGCCAGCAGCAGAAGACGAGGACGACGTGCAGATTGCCAGCAAAGGCACCCGCAGGTTCAGTTACTGGCCGTTGAGAACCGCCTCCGCGCCGCCGGAAGATGATCAGGACTCTATCTTCCGCACCATTAGCGAGCGGAAGAGCCTGGTTTCGCGCGATGCCAAAGAAGGGGTTCGGCACGTTTCGCCTGCCGGACACAGGAAAGACGTGGTGCAGGATGCGCCCCCCGTCCGCACACCCAACGACGGTCCGCAGCCGGTTTTGCCCGCTTCAAGGAAGGAAGATGAACCATGCGCTAGCGTTCCGGATCTGTCGTCTGGAGATAGTCAGGATGAGGAACGGGAAACGAGGTCTGACGGCCAGATCCTACTTGATGGATTCGGGCAAACCGACACGGCTCAAGAGTTACCGCAGCAGCAGCCACCACCTCATATTTCTCCAGCGCTTACAGACGGCGGCGCCGACGACGATGACGACAACGACGGGTTCGCAGCCCTTACGGCGGGGGATTTCGAGTCCGACGGCGAAGACTTCACGCCAACGTGTACAGCCGGAGGGCGCTTTGACTGCACAAGCGGCTTAGGGAGCCGAGGACGCATTGATAAGGGTAAAGGGAGGGTGGATTTGAGCGTGCTCGATTTGTCCATGAGGTCGTCTGGTGGAGGCACTGAGGAGCTCGACCGAACAGACATTGACGTCCAACAGCAGGCCAGTCCGAGAGGCACAAAGCGTCCTCCAGCTCCGGGCGCGTCTCGTGAAGGGAATGCAGATCTGCGAAGACAATCAAACATTCAGAATGGTGTATCGGAGGATCCAACGCAAGCAAAGCGCCCTCGTTTAGCAGATGGGTGTCCACTGCCCGAACGGCTGCGACAGCCTCCTGATCAACAGACGGGGGAGTCGGACTCGGTACCACTACCTTGCTTGGACCCTCTTCTTGACCAACCAGCACAGCGTCATCACGCTCACACAGTAAGAGGACCGCCCCCAACCACACACCGTCCAGAAGAAGAAGCCACAGGAGCATCGGAACAGTCCAACCGTCCCGCACAGCGTCGTCGTCGCGGTCGCGCGGCGAAAGAACCGCGCCCGGCTATTTATCGCGCCTCCATCAAGGAGCTTTACAAGCCGCCGGACGCCAAGATGCTACTTATCGTCCGGTGTCTTGAGAAGGGAAATCATCCGAGCACGACAAAAGCGGAGGTCAGCGCCGCGATGCGGCAGGCGCGGCGGTTGATGGCGGAGTACAACGTCGCCGAGGACGAGGTTCTCATTCACATGCCGGTCGAAGAGCAGGCCAAGCGGGGGTCCGAGAGCATCGCGTGCGTGCGGCGGGTGGTGGAGAACGGGAAGAAGGTCCAGCTTGGGGTGTTCGTGAAGAGGCTGTCGGCCGCCATGGCCTTCTTTTTCGACTGCAAGTCCTATTCCACCGGGCGTACCGCCGAAGTTGCTTTCACATTCTACGGCATCGCAGAGAACACGGTGCCCGCAGCGGTGGCATTCGTGAACATCCACAACCTCATCGTCGAGTGGGCGAGGGGTAAGAAAGGGATCTCGTACACGAGAAGTTACTGCGCTGGCGTCGTCCGTGGCCTGGAAGAGAGCGCTGAGGAGACGAAGGCGGAGGAGCTCAAGCTCGCAGAGAGAGCCGAGGCGGAGAGGCTGGCCGATAGGGAGGAGGACGAGCGTGCCCAGCGCCAGAGGGAGTTGGATCGTCTCAGGCCATTGGGAGATGCGTCCGAGCCGGAGACTGGAGACGGACCGTCTCCGTCAGTTCCTGCCCTCGAAAGCTCAGGCAGCCGGTTTGGATCTCCAGCGGCTTCTATCGTGGATCTCACGGCGGACACGTCGGATAGTGATTCTGACGAGTCCATGGCTAGCGATGCCTTAGACGATACGGACCATGACGTCGATATGAGTCAGGGGAGTGGCCGTGATAGCGGAAGCGGCAGCGGCAGCAGCAGCAGCAACAACAGCGACAGCGACAGCGACAGCGACAGCGACTTCGACAGCGAGAGTGAAGGTGGCAGTGATGTCGACGAGCCTGACATTGTGATGCCGGATGAGACGGGAGACAACAACCTCGACTCCGCACCGATGCCTCCACCTCCAGCTCCACCTCGGCGTCTTCCATCGACTTCACCACCACCATCGACCCCAGTGGCGTCCGCTCGCGAGGAAACGCCGTGGCAATCCTCTGGACAGCTGATTGCGTTTAGAGAACGTGCTTCCACGGTTGCTGATGAATGGCTCAAGCTGCAGAACATCAAGTTGAGGGCGGGCCGAAAACGGGCGCCTATCAAAGATTGGAGCGCTTGGAGGAAAGGGAAGAAAGACAGTGAGAAGATCGACATTCGTGAACAGGCACGGAGATGAACAAAACGGAAGATTGGAGATTATAGGGGGAATGTGTTTCTTTTCGTACGCAATAGGCGGCTAAGTGCGGGGATGGGAATGGAATGGGATGTGGAAACTCTTGCTCTGCGGGCAGTCGAAGCATAATATCCGGACATAGCCATGCAATCGACGTCTCCCACCTTCCCATCCAGGGCAAGAATGGGGGAAGTGAAGTGTGCTGTGTAACGCCCACTTCCGTTGGTGGGTGCACCGTTGAGCCCCGCCTTCCCTTCCCAGTGCAGATAAGCGAGACGTCATATCTGAAGAGCTTCCCCGCCATAATTCCGTCCGCCAGCACCTCGCCTCTCCGATTCCTTTTTCTCCCTCGTTCTGCCATGGCCTCAGACCTCAAGGGCAAACTCGTCCTCATCACCGGCGCCGCCAGCGGCATTGGGTAAGGTAACAATCAAACAAGCCCCTCCCCGACATGGCCCCCCCCCACTTCCGAACAGCATTCGAGCTAACGCCACCGCCTTACCTACTCTCCTAGCCGCGCCACCGCCCTTAAGCTGCACGGCCTAGGCGCACACCTCGCCCTGACCGACGTCAACACCGACGGCGTGCACGAAACCCACCGCCTCTGCAGCGGCGGCGCCGACGCCCACTGCGCCGCCAAGCTCGACGTATCCAACAAAGACGAGGTCGAGACGTGCGTCGCCGGGGTGCTCGCGCACTTCGCCCAGCACGGCATCTCCAAGATCGACCACGTCTTCAACTGCGCCGGCGTGAACCCGACGTCGTACGCGCTGACGGACACGACGGACGCGTACTGGTCGCTGCTGATGGACGTCAACCTGAAGGGCACCTATCTCGTCACGCGCGCCACCGTGCCGCACATGGCCTCCCCCGGCGGCTCGTTCGTCAACGTGTCGTCGATATGCGGCCTGCACCCCGTCGCCAACCAGGCCATCTACTGCGCCACCAAGTACGGCATCATCGGCTTCAGCAAGAGCATGGCGCTCGAGCTGGGCCCCAAGGGCGTGCGCTGCAACGTCGTGGCCCCGGGCTACATCGACACGCCCACGAACGCCGGCGTGGTCAAGGGGCCCGAGTTCGTGAAGAAGATGGAGGCGGGGAACAGCCTGGGGAGGTTGGGCACCCCGGGGGAGATTGCGGATGTGGTGGCGTTTTTGATGAGCGGGGAGGCGAGGTATATGAATGGGAGTGTGGTGGAGATCGACGGGGGTCTGAAGGCTTAGAATTTATGGTTTGTCTAATTGGTTGAGCGCCTGTCGGTTTGAAATCAGCTGAATAGCCTTTTTTCTTCTTTCTTTTTGGGAGTGCAGTTTCCGGCTATGTAGGAGTCTGGAAGCATTCGTCAAGGTGATGCATTTGAGCAAACGGTGAAATGATCTGTCTAGACTGCAAAGAGAATAACCAGTGTCCGACAAGGTGGTATCGCAAGAACGTGAGCTAAAGAGCATGTTTTAGAAAAAAGTAGGAAAATCCGAACCCAGGGGAATCATCCCTCCCTAGCCAATTGGCCAACCAACAACAAGTCAGATCCAAGAACCTCGAGAGGCATCCATCCTCACTGCCTCTGCACCGGCTTCAGCCTCGCCATCAACGGATGCTTCTCCCACAGCGCGTACACGCGCTGGTCGGTCCAGTGCGCGCTCTCCTCGCACAGCTCGAGGTCGAAGTGCCACAGCGTGTACGACAGGATCAGACGCATCTCGTGCCAGGCCAGGTTCTTGCCGATGCAGTTGCGCGGGCCGTGCGAAAAGGGCTGTAGGATCGCCCTGTCGTCGTCAGCGAAGCGCGGGTCCGCGTCGTCACCCGTCAGCCAGCGCTCCGGCATGTATTGTTCCGAAAGCGCGAAGTGGCGCGGCGAGTGGTAGGCCGCCCAATTGGTGACGAAGACGGTGACCTGTGTTTCATTTCTGTCAGCTTCGCTTGTTTCGATCTGGAACCGTGTGTATGACCGGGAGGAGAGGGCAGGACGAGAGGGAAGGAGGGGAGAATAAGGGACGGGGGATGAATCCCTTACATTTCCAGGAACGTGCTCGCCCTCGATGATGGTGCCACCGGGAGGCGTCAGACGCGGCAGGCCACCGGGGACAGGCGGGTAGATGCGCAGGGCCTCCTCCAGGCAGGCGTTGAGGTAGGGCAGCTGAGGCAGGTTCTGCAGCGTCATGTCTTGCGGGGTGGCGAAGGTGCCGCGGATCTCGGCGACGAGGCGGGCCATCTTGTCCGGGTTGCGCAGCAGGTGGTAGGTGACGCCGGATAGCAGCGTGGCGGTCGTCTCGGTGCCGGCGATCATAAAAGTGGTGGCGTTGGAGTGCATTTCGGGCACCGTCAGCTGTGCGCCCTGACCGTCGCCCTTCTCCTTGAGCACGTACGACCAGATGTCCGGCCGGTCCGTGGTCGCGGCCAGACGGCGGTCGACGCGGTCGAAGGCGTACTGTTGGTGCTCCTTTTGCTTCTTCTGCAGCACGGGCAGCACGTAGGGCAGCATGTCGTTGATTTTGGGGAAGTAGAAGCGCAGTGTGGTCGACAGGCCGAAGAACTTGACGGCGGCGAAGATGCCGTGCACCCAGGCATTGTACGCCGAGCCTTCGAGTAGCTTGAGCGACTCGCCGAAGGTCAGGTCGGCCATGATGTCGAAGGTGGTGAAGTTGTACATGTCGACCATATTGACCTTGGCATCCGGCTCGGTCGTGCCCAGCTCGAGGAGTTTGGCGGTCAGCAGCTCGACGTAGCCGCGGAAGAGGGGTTCCTGGTCCTTGAGCGCGCGGTCCGAGAAGGCGTGTGAGAAGATGCGGCGTTGTCGCCCGTGGTCGCCTTCGTCGGCCAGAAAGAGGCCCTTGGTGCCAGTCGACGGCGGGCCATAATGGTCCAGATCCTTGGTGACTGGGGCGCCGTGGCCGTGGATGTCCTTCCAGGCCTTGGCGGTTGTGTAGCTCAGCTCATTGGGGCTGACGCGCACGACGTCGCCATAGGTGTCGTGCAGCCACTGGAGGTGATAGGGTTCAATGCCTCTTACGCGGCCGAGGATGCGGGGCAGCGATGTTGCTGCGCTGAACCAAGGGCCTGGGAATTTGCGGAGAGGATGGAAGTAGACATTGTAGATGCCAGCGATGATGACGTATGCAATCTACGCAGGCGTTAGTCTGCTAGGTTACTTCCAATGGGCGGGTGGCGACGGGGCCGGAGTGCTCACGGTGGCGGCTGTGCCGATGTATACGAGATTCAAAAGACCCATGGCGTGGGGGGAAGAAGAAAGGAAGAAGGAGCGACTTGAGGAGGCTGGATCAAGATAGTGCGGCTATTATATAACGGACTTCTAATCTTGATATGTCCGGCCAGGCTGATCGCCGAGTCAGACCGAAGGGCAGCGGCTTCGGTTGCTTCTTATTCCGGGGAGAGGGCTATGATGACAGTGGAGGGGAAAACCAGGATTTTCGCTCGGCTCTTCGCACCCAGGCTCGAATAGGGATGAGGGCATTACCAAGTTGGGGAGTTGTGATGGATTAGGAGCCTCCTGAGAGCGTCCAAGCGCCAGGGCTTAATCTTCCACACGTGAGGATCTACAAGGCCCAGATCAAACCTTAGCCGGCCTTGGCGATTGCCTGTTAGTCCAAGAGATCCTTTCACTCGCGAGGGCGGGCACGTTTCTGACATGCATCCCCATCGGCGAGGCATCCAGACCAGTGGTGCTGCCGGACGGCTGCGGTTGCGACGAACGCTCGGCACAAACCATGCGCGCAGTAAGGTCCGGAGATAGCGACGGCATTCCCTGGTTAGCAGTCGATCGGTTTAATTTTGGATGATGATCCGGCAGCAGGCATTCGTGTTCTTGATATCTGTCCTCGGCCGCGGCAGATGTTGACTAAATGCATCGACGTTGGAGAGGAGGGACCGACTGTTGATGATGCAAGATGAGAAGTCCATACTATGTAGGAGGTTGCGCCAGGGCCTGCCGACCGTTGCAGACGACGAGCCATTGGCACACGGACCGAGCCGGACCCAACGTACCGTGAGCGTTTGGACCTTCACGAGCAGGTAGAGGAGCGTGCCGTGCGCAGCCGCGGGCAGGGATGCAGCTCTGTGCAGTAGCGCCAATTGCAACGGCAACGGCAACGGCAATATGTATCGCTCGCCGGGCAACGACGGAGCAGTGGCGATCCCTGCAGGTGGAGGAGGGGTTGTGGGCTCGCGGGGAGTGGCCAGGCTGAGCTGCAACGTGCGCCGGAAACGTATGCGAGCGTGCCAGCGCATCCCGCGGCGACGTAACTGTTGGTGCCCGAACCGCTTAGGCTCGCGTGGGCTGCGCATTGCGCATGCAGCGGCAGCCGGTTTGAAGAAAAGAGCTGGCTCGCCGGTGAGGCGCCGTCGCGCGGTGGCACCCCAGGTCAGCGAGGGCGTTGGTTCGTGGGTGGCACCAAGTGTGATGTCTCTCACCTAGTCACATCGGAAGCATTGGCGGGCTTGCGGAGGCGCGCACTAGCCAAAGACGACGGGCGCTTGTTGGACCCGCCCCAGCCCGCCCAAGCCTCCACGCCCTCCGTCCTCCGCGCCCGACGTCGCTTCACCGAGTAATAAGCACAACTTGCCCTTTCTATCCTCCTGCTGAGACACCCAACTCTTCCGCACTCGCACTCCACCGTCGCCATGCCTCTTTCCACCGCATGAACCCCATGGGTGCCCGCAGATCCACGTCGCACACGGTGCCTTCGCAGCAGCATGTCGCTGTAGAGTAGCCCGCCCCTTAGCCGTGACCCATCTTCAGCTGCTCCCTCCCTTCGCATTGCCGGCTGCAGGCCACGCCGCTGCCTCCGCCCTCCACTCCACCACACCACCATGACCCCGGATCCCAACCTTCGCAGATCCAAGATGTGGGACCGGCTTTCTCTGAACAAGTTGGGCGGCTGGCTGAAGAAGGACGACGCTGGAGCCCCGCCGCCCGACGGCGAGCGGCAGGAGTCTGACGACGAGAAGCGGCAGGAAAAGTTGACCAGGCGCTCGTCCCGCAGGGTAGTGCCCGGCCTGCCGCGTCCGCCCACCTTCAAACGACAAGAGTCCGAGCGACGGGAGAGGCTGGTGCCCTACGAACCGGGCCACGACGAGCGCAGGGCCATTTCGTCGGAGCCGAGAGCCCAGTCTGTTGATCGCCAGAGCGTAGGAACATCCAGACGCGGACCATCTCCTCCCCCCAGGTTCCACCTTCGCTCGTCCGCGCCCGACTCCCTCAACCCCTTCGCTTCCGATGCGCACGAGTCATTCCTGCAACAAGAGCGTACCCCGCACAAGAACAATGATCGCCCTGACGACGAAGACGCCGGCTCCATGGCCTCTCAAGGCCGCTGGAAATACCCGCCTCCGCTCTCGACAACCGGACAGCAGTCCGATCATGAGGGCTCATCCGACGGCGTCGACGAGCTCGTCATACAGCAGGAGCTGGATGCGAAGTGGATTTTGAACCTCAGCATGCATTTCAGAGACATGTCTGACCGGGAAAAGTTCTTCGTAACCTATGCTGAGCAGCCCAACAGGTGGAGGAGAGTGACCGTGTCTATCGACTTCCGTGACGCTGAACCGGAATCCCTGGAGGCTGACCTCAAGAGCTTGCATTACCAGCGGGACAAAAGCGCCCGCATCTATGAAAGCATCCGGGATTCGCTGCCAGACATACAGTTCTACGAGACCGTTACCAATTTGAAGCTGGAAACCCGTGAAGGCCGGCTCCACGTTCACGTCACTGAGGACATGAATGAGATTATCCCCTACCCGCCTGTAGCTGCCATTGCCCACCTGGATTGCCCTGTGTTCCGCGAGAGTGATGTCAACTTTGAGTCCCACCTGTCTGGCTTCGTTTATAGAGTCTCCGCCCACGGCCAAATCTACATCAAAAAAGAGATACCCGGTCCTGAATCCGTCGAAGAGTTCCTGTACGAAACAAATTGTCTCAGTCGAGTGCGCGGCGCGCACAGCGTCATACAGTTTGCAGGAGTCATTGTCGATGACAAACGGCAGCTGGTTACCGGTCTCCTCATCGATTTTGCCGAAAAGGGCGCTCTTGTGGATCTGCTGTACGACTGGAAAAATTCCGCCGAAATGATCTGGCTCAGACGTGAAAGGTGGGCTAAGCAGATTGTCCAGGGTCTATCTGAGATCCATGAGAGTGGCTTCGTCCAGGGGGACTTCACCCTTTCGAACATTGTCATCGATGTCGATGATGATGCCAAGATCATCGATATCAACAGGAGGGGGTGTCCCGTGGGATGGGAACCACCTGAGTTGGCAAGGCTCATCGAAGCTGGTCAGAAGATCAGCATCTACATTGGCGTCAAGTCTGATCTGTTCCAGCTTGGCATGGTCTTGTGGGCGCTTGCTGAACAGAAAGACGAACCGGAGCGTGAAGAACGCCCTCTACTCTGGACGCCGGCCAGCGATGACGTTCCAAAGTACTTCAAGGAGCTGGTCGAAGCATGCTTGTGTGAGGAACCACGCGGCAGACCTTCTGCAAAGGACCTGCTCTCCAGGTTCCCCGACATCGACCTTGAGGCATCAAAACCCGCAACCACCTCCAGGCACAGTCTGTGCACACATCGCTCGGATAAGGAGTATATTGATCCTCGCACTGCTGTTGGTCGCGACGACATCGATCGACACAAGCCTTCTCCTGAGCGCACCAACCCGACGTCAAGCGTCAATCCGTCGAGCGCGAACCTTACAGATGTCTTTCCTCCTACTGAGTACGATGCTCACAGTTCTGGGTCGTACGTCGTACCACAGCGTCACGGGTCAGCATTGGACGCAAAGCCAACGCCAGAATATTCTCCCTATGTACGCGCGTCCTCCAACGTCTCACTTGACGACAGTGAGCCAGACAATGACAACACATCGCTTTCTGGCCAGGCTGAAAGATGGGAACAAGTCTACATCGATGGTGACACGCGACTTGTCAATCGCGGAGGCCCCCTTGGAATAGATGAGCATGAGTTCTCTGCCCATGAACAAGCCACAGTCTGCATACCAACTCCCAGTACTGAACAAAACGACCCATTACACCTCGACCGGTCGGAACCAAGGCACGAAGCACATCCACCAGAGCTCGCTGGTATAGGTGGGTATGACCGCGACCTGCCGCCGCCAGCCTTGACGTTTCTATCCGTAGACGGTTTCCGTAACCCTCGCGCGTCTTTCCACGATCGCATGCAACAGCGAAATTCACACGACGATGTATTGGCGGGATTGGACCAGGAAGTTCAGGAGCTTTATGAGAATAGGGATCATGATTTATTTCCACGAGACCGCTTCAGCCCTCCGCTCCACCAAGATTCTGGATTTGGCGAGTATGACATGGATGCCGATCTTCGCGGACTCTCTTTTCCTCCGGAACATCGACCTCCTCGAATCGAGGATTTTGATCTTGATCTTGAGTCACAAGATGATTTCAAATCCGAACAGTTCAATTGTGCCACTCCTGACGGCAGAGACAGCGTCTCGTTGGGCCGACGCACATCCGCCAATACAGTCAGGCCGAACCGGATTCCGATAGCGACAACTGTTCCCGAGACCGATAGACCTGCATCTTTGGCTGACGCCATCTCAGCCTTTCCACCGCCACAGCAGTCACCGCCCGACAGGGCTCTGAACGGATTGACGGAGTCACGCGGAGAGCTGTTCACCGATAAGCCTGCCAATAGCATGAGTGGCCATGCCTTCAATGCTTCGGGCGCTGACGATGAGCATCACGAAAACATTAAGCGTCCTCACTCCGACCGCAACCGCGGAGATCATCATCCGCTTTCGACCTCTTCCGTGGCCAATTCCGCTGTATGGTTCCCTTGGACGATCCGAGCGGAAAGTCGCTCCCCAACCTCTTGAGCGTATACCCAAAGTTTTGCCATTCATATGGTCTTCCACGACGCGTTAGATCCGCTTTGTCATTGTTTGCGCAATGCTTACGATCATGAAAGACTTACTCAATTCAGTTCTGCTCTTGTTTCACGCCTATCTTGGCATACCGGCATTGACGTTACCGCTATTCAAAATACCCCAAACATCGTTCAAGTTTTTCTCGCTCATACCCCATCTTACTTTACAAGAAAAAATTCCATGTTTACCTCTTCATGAAAGCGCTCCAAATGAATTCTCAATTCTGGAAAAAAAAAACAAGACAATGTTCCGCGAGGGATTTATGAAGGCGTTTTGAAAGGATCGTGTGTTGTTTTCTATTATTTTTTCTGCACGAAAAGCCCTTATTGGAGGATACTGTGTGGGTCTGGACTGGACCCGGGGGAAAGGGCGTCGGAATGGAGTATCGGAGTGATTGACATAGGTAGCCTCGCAGATACGGAACGATCATAACGAAACTTGCGAACATGGGTCTGATTGGCCGTGCATCGTACGACTCTGATAAGTTGCGTATATATTGCATTCGGCCAAAGCCACAAGGTGCGCTTGTCGTAACAGGCAGCTGAAGCATCCTCCCGGGCGCCCACCGGACCAAATCTAAATCGAAACGAAACACGGCGTTTCGGTCCGCCGAGTTCAGTTCCATGTTATCGTAGCGTTTTGATAGCACCCAAGCCACTAGTGCCCGCCAGACCCTAGATACGATAGAGGTTGCCTGTTCGGGCTAAGTTCACATACCGTTTTAGGCAATCAGGCGAGGGTCCAGAACCGTCATTCGCTACTACTTGTGGCAGGAAAAAAAAAACGAAAGCTCACACGTGCATTGTTTCACGTGGTCAATTGCACGTTTTTCTTTTATCCAATGATTTCTTTTTCCTTCAGGATAACATACGTATTTGAAAGGTCAACCAACGGTGGGGGCGAGGACATGTATTTACAAAAACACCCCCCCTTATTTACCGCCACTTTTTTTCTACGCATCTACAAGTCGTACCTCGACTTGATGTGCCTCCACCAATCCCTCGCCATCCAAGCATCGAACTCGGTGATCTCCATGGCGCTGCCGGCCATCATGATGAACGAGTCGACACCCTCGGGGGTCCAGTCGTAGAAGTCGTCGAGGGCGAGCGTGTGGCCCATCTCGTGGAGCAGGATGTGGATGTTCTCCGTCTCGAGGTTCTCAAGCATGTAGCTGGCGCCGACCTGCTGGCCCCAGTCTCCGCCGTAGCCGCCGGCGCCGTCGTCGAGCGTGTCGGACAGCCAGAGCGACACGTCGTAGCGGTCGCCGTCGCCGCCGGCGCAGCCGCTGTAGTCGCCATCGGCGTAGTGCATCGCGCGGCCGCACGCCGGGTCGCACTCGGGCACGCCGTCGACGTCGACGGTGGAAGTGTGGAGGGTGTAGGCCGAGGTGTCGCCCTCGAGGAGCGAGGTGTCGTTGGTCGCCCAGCCGCTGACGGTGACGTTGACGGAGGAGTAGGGGAAGCCGTCGAAGCCGTCCAGGGCGGCGCTGACCCACTTGTTGTACATCTTGGACAGAGCCTTTTCGATCGAGGTGCGCTGGGCCGCCGTCACGCTCTTCTTGCTGTCCCAACGGACGCAGTACTGAATGTTGGCCTTGGTGTCCATGATGTGGTCGTAGCTGTTGAGGGACATATGAGCAATTGGATCGCAAGGGGAAGAGAGGATGTAGAGACATACGCGTAGTTCTTGAACGTCAAAGGGTCGCCACCGTAGGTCGACATGGTGTGCTCCCAGACCGAGTCGAGAGCGCTGGACAGCGACGATGGCGGGGACCAGGTTGAGGTCGAGTTCGAGTCAGCACGCTTGGAGACGGGCAGGTTCTCAACGGTCGAGCGCAGCTTGAGGGTCGAAGCGCGGTCGAACTTGCAGATGCCGGAGGATTCCTCATGGCTGCCCTGGATGGGGTGCGCCTGCGCGGCCAGGGCAGCGAGAAGGGGAAGGACGGTAGCGGCCTTCATTGTCCTTGTTGCTTGAAGTATGTACGGAAGCGAAAGAATTCAAAGAGTGACTCGAGACTAGCTCGGAGAAAGAAAGTGAATTGTGGGAGAAGGAATATTGGCCTGGACCTGGCTACGCTAAGGACGCTGCTAGATATATATATATATATACAGGTCATGGCCGTAACGGATTCACGGCAGCGGAGGCTGGGGTGGCCTGGAGCCGGAAACACGTTGTAAGGGATGGGTGGCGCGCAGCAGATCATTGTCGGTACGGTGGTGGAGCGTTCCCGTGCATCTCACAAACGCCAAGATTGCATGGTGTGGTGTGTCGCCAGTGCCAGCGGAGCGGGAGATGCCATGTCAGGCTAAAGCGGCGGGCTGCGAAGCAGCTGCTAAGCCAGGCGAAGGCCAATCCACGGGCTTGGCGCTCCTGTTTGTGTTCTTGGCGCAATGAGCTTTGTCGTTTCAAGGAGAGCCGCCCAGTGGGCCTGGGCAGATTAAATAGTCCGGCCCGTTTTACCTCAGCCGCCCAGCGATTGGCCAGCATGTAGGGCAACCACCCGTATATACGCGGTGACAGTGATCGATCTGACCTTTGTGGATCATAAAACACTTTCGCTTAGAAGATGGCATTAGCGAAGCGACCTGGCAGCGGGTGTACTTGCCGGCTTCAGTACTTCTGGAAGGAGGACGAGATGTGTAGTTTAAATCCGGCCCCGCCGTATGTTGTGTTTGTTTCTTCTTTCCCGCCTCTTCTCGTTACCCTAAACAGACCATCTGAAGACTCATGGTCATCATTTACCACTCCCCCAAAGCAATCTATGGAATTACGGACAAAGAACGCATTTCTCCGGCCGCGCAGAGCAAACACTTGAGAAGGAAGTGGCATATCTTGCGCACACTGGAATTCAGTGGAACATCCATAGCTGGAGACACCAGTATCTGATCAGCTTGGTCTGATGCATGATGGAGCCTTTGCGGAGAACGTTCGGATTCAACGGAGCGCCTCATCCCTCCTAACAGCCAAAAAGGTCAAGCTCCACAGTTGTCGGATATTACTCTCTGCAAAACATCGTCAGACCTACGCCTGTGCCTTCACTAACACGAGCAGAGGTAAAAGGAGGAAATGAAAAGAACAGAGACAGAAACTCACCAGTCGGACTCTGGCCAGCAGGCGGTGCCAGTGCGCCTAGCGGCGTGTACACGAAATCTCCAGCGCTGTACACCCAGCTCCAGACCTCGCTACTCAGATATGCCCTGTTCGCATCAATCAGGTTCCATAGATGGTTGTACGCCTGGCGTACTTTCCCATAAACGGTCGTGTCATTGCAAAAGTCGGGGATGTGGGCGGAATTGCAGCGGTCAAGTTGGCGTGCGAGGCCTGTGGCGAGCATAGAAAGCTGCCAGCTCCAGACAACCGTGCCGTGGTAGACATTGTTAGTGAAGTTGTTCGCATAGACAGAATCGCCTCCATAGGCTGGATTGGCTACCAGCACGCCAACAGATGTTGAGAGACCCACAGGGAAAGGCTGGGTTATATGCTCTGCGGCTTGGTCCAGGAATGCAGTCAGCTGTTCCTGATTGGTGGAGTTGACAAGAAACAATCTGAAGCAGTCGTCGGTGTTCATGACTCTGATGGTTGACTGATTGTTGGTACCGTCAAGAGCCAAGCCATGGAAGCGTACGTTGGACGTGATGTTATCCAAGTTGGCAGAGCCTCCGAGACCAGACGCGTTGACATACGACTGGACTAAATCCCGTGCTTCCTCGGCCGCAACATCGATCTGGAGGACAATCAGCTGTGCCAATATTCTCAAGAGCAAAGGGGGCCTACTTCGAAGAAGTGCAGGGTTTCGTCTTCCCAGATCTGCGCATACCGACTGGCCATGTCTCTCCAGTCAACATGGGCGGGAAAGAAACCCTCAGCAGACAGAGATGCGATAGCCCTCAGTGCAGCCGGGACTAACGCAGTGTTTACGTCGTATGGAATCCGGCCGCCACCGATACCGTACGTGCTGTCCCGCCACTGCCCCACCACCTGCCCTTCTTTCAGATGAACCAAATTTTCCGTCGCTTGACCGCCCTCAGAAGCGAATGCAGCCGAGACATTCATGATTTTCTCAGCAGTTATAAGAGCAAGATCACCGTAGTTGAGGCCCTGGTTGGCTGGATCGACCGTTGCCTTTGTTGCGAGAAATACGTCTTTTCGTTGCCGGCCGGCGGCACGTTTGACGAAATACTCGTTCACTACCAGCGGGAGGTAGAAGTCGGTGTCAATCATCTTGTAGTCGTATTGCGGTGCTGTACTTGTAATGTTTTGCTGCAAGTTGAGATAGGTGGCATAGTCGCCAATGGTTTCTTCATGACACACACTCCCATCCGTGCGGTTGATGCGCTCAAGCACGGCACCAATGACGGCTTCGACTGCTCCGCCATCTCCCTCGCTGAGGATGGGCTGCAATAGGAGCAGAGATATCATGGAGTCACGTCCGAAATACGTCAGGAACCGCCACGCTCCTGCTAAGAGCTTGTCGGTGTAGGAGAGGAAAGCAAGAGAAGCGAGTTGCTCAGAGTTTCTCGTAATCAGAGATTGGGACGCGTTGTTCAAGACTTGTTGAGGGGTCAGCTGATGCAGCTGCGGATAATCAAAGTATGCACTGAACGTGTAGCTTCCGGCTTCAAAGCGCAGAGTGGTGTTGTCCACGACAACCAGCTTGCTGTCGTCTGCATTGGCCGGTTGGAAGGCAAGAGTAGTGGTGGTTGCGTTGTCGAGCCAAAGCCTACTGATTGAAGCGCCGCCCGACCCATCATCGGCAATTCGATTTGCACCCTGGATGGTGGGAACAAGAATGCTGGGACCTTCAGTGAAGTCACGGATCGTCCGGATGCCACTGAGAATGGCAATCTCTAAGAGCGCAGTGGTGTTGAGCGACAGCACGCCAGTCACGCCGACTCGAGGAAAGCTGCGGTTGGAGGTAGCGGAGTAGTAGACGGGGTCGAGGGCGCACTGTTTGTCGGTCAAATTTTGCAAGGCTATGGCGAGTGAGCCATTGACTCGATCGGCAGGCGAAAAGAAAGCCACGGCGCCGCTGTTGCCAGCCGGCCATGCAACCTGGGGCAATGTGAACACAAGCTAAGCAGTGGGGGGTAGTGAATGTACTAGTAAGCGCGGGCCAATGACGGTGAAATTGCTGTCTGGAAGAGGACTTGTGACGACGACTTGAGTGCTGGTGTTGCAGTCGGAATAGAAGTAGTTCTCGTAGGGCGGGTCACTGAGTTGGAGATAAGTAGCATCGACGGAGCAATTATTTGGTGGTGATGATTGTGCGCTTGTAGGCACAACGCGGGTACACAGGGCGAGAATACACAAGTAACAACAGATGATCATTTTGATCGAGGAGAATGCGATGGAATGGTGTTCAGTTGCGGCGAGAGGCGGATGGTACTTGATGGCCAGGCACTTGGCATGATTGAGTCGGATGGCACAAGCAACGTCATGGGCACCCCAAGCTGGAACATGGCGAAGTCAGCGGCAGTGCAATGTCGAAGCGGGGTCGATGGCTTGAGGCTTGATGGGAACAGGAATAGTATGCGGAGACGGAGAGTGCGGAGGTGGAAGGGTCCGAGCGTTGAGCGCGAGCGGAGCAGCTTCGGCGGGGGAGCTCCTGCCATTTCGTCATCCACACGAGCAGCTTAGGAAGGCATGATGGGAGTCCACTGTTGCGAGCAACAGCGACGGGCAAGAGCCGGTGCCTGCCGAGTGCGACGTGTCGGGAACCCGGGGCCTGCCGATGCAAGGAAGCTGCTCCGCTCTGGCCGTGCCGCATCACCACATCCACCACTCCCTCACCCACCCAAGCTTCCAACACATCGCCCACCATGACGCCGCCCGTTCCCGCCTTCCTTGAGCCTGTCCCCGTCACCATTCGCCTGGCCCAGGCCGTGGGTATCACCGCTTCAGCCTTCCTATGCGGTACGCGCATGCGCCGTCTCCGCACGGACGTGTCTGTTAATCTTCCGACCAGGCCAAACCGCTGCTGCCTCCATTCAGCTGACTCCCAGTTTGCTTGAAGCCCCTGCCCCGCTACTCGCGCGACAGTGGCTCAAAGCTCGCAACATTTACATGAAGATCAACCTGCCCTCTGTCGCCGGATCAGTCGTTCTTTTCAGCTGGTTGGCCTCACGAGGTACAAACTCCGCCACCAGTCGTATGCATGACGCAGGCTAAAATCCCCTCGACAGAATCCCCAGATAGCATCCCCCGCAAGCTATACACGGCCGCCGCCCTCCTCTACTTCGCCAAGGTTCCCTACAGCTTTCTCTTCCTCCACCCTACCGACGTCGCCCTACAGGCCAAGGCCGAATCTTTTGCCAGCACAAGCATCTCCGATACTGCTGCCGAGGTCGGAATTGCGCAGGAGGAGACCACTCACGCTCTAGTCGACAAGTGGGCCACAATCAACCTGGGACGCGCTGTCCTCGGTTTCACGGGTGCTGCCTGCGCCGTTTGGGCTACTCTAGGCCGCGTTGATGTCATCAGGTACAGATTGTAGAGGGTGAAGCAGGCAACAGCCTTGGCCCTTTTTTTTGCTTTTCGGAATGTCATCAGTCTTTGAAGACACAAAATGACTACGGTCGGTAAGTCCACAACGTGCGGGCAGTGGTTTTACTCTTATCAGAGGCTTGTTTCATCCTCTGCACACATTTTGCCGAGCCTTGGTATGTATGTACTTCTAAATTTCCCAGTCTGGTTTAACAAGGGAATATAAAACGCCAATCTACTATTGAGAATGCGTCTGTACTCCCACATCATCGGCTTAGAAATCGGGGAGAGAAACCACCGACATGCCGACCCCCCATACGCGAGCCCTGTGCTACAGGACGCACACCAAGAGGGCTGGCCGCAAGCCGCAATTTTCGTCCTGTCAGTCAATTTTGCTCTTTCCTTGATGAGTACCTGTGCAACAAAGATAGCTTACTTGCTTCTTTGGTTGAAGTTGTAGTCCTTTGCGGGTCTAAGGTACCTCCACAAACGGAAACACAGTAGAAAGACTCAATAGGTATGGGCCCCGGAGCCCGAAGACCGGGAAAATATAAACGCAATCTTGTGTACACAAACCTTGGCAAGAGCTGAGAGCTGAAGCTGCCACCAACAAGAACATCAATCTTGGCAGGGAGACGTTGAGAGAAACACCGAGCTTGGCAGGGCTGGAATACGAGAACCTGGATCTGCTCACTGGTCGGGATTTCTCTACCGTTTACTGAAAAAGTGGTGCGCGGAGCCACAGACGTCGCTTTGTTACACCAAGTCTAACGGCTTCACTTTTAGCCTGCAGTTCTTTCCACGCCAGTGATGATTCAGATCCCACCAGACAATGTTTCTAGGGAAAATGCGTGGGTAGCGCTCGTGGTGACCTTCAAGCCATACTAGAACTGAGCAGTCGTGTCAAACAATGGCGGATGAGCGGTCAGCTATTTCGTCATGCGGCGTGCAAGAACGACTGCTCGCTACCAGCTTGAAGCATATGAACCGATGAGGACAGTTTTTTTTTCCAGTCGACTAAGGATGATATAAAGAGCTTCGAATGCGTGTCTCCAGGACATATTTCCTCCCAACTCTGCAATCATTAGAACTCGCCCAGACGCAAATCACACCAGGGAAAAAAATCACTTCCCCCCAAAACACTCAATACACCTCCCTCTTCCACTTTCCGCAGCCATGCACGTTCACACCATCCTCTCCTCTCTCTTCCTCCTCCTCCTCCTTCCCCCCACCACTCTCGCCAAGGTCAACGACCCCTGCACCGGCGCCTCCCACGAACCCGGCGTCTGCATCGACACCAAGTCCTGCACCAAGGACGGGGGCACCCACGTCACCGGGGCCTGCCCCCACGACGGCAAAGAAACTACGTGCTGCACCAAACCTTCATGCGGCAGCGATGGCACGTGCAAATTTGTCAAGGATTGCAAGACCGGGTCGACCAAGGCCGGCCTTTGTCCCGGTCCCAGCAACTTCAAGTGCTGTTTGCCGAAATCCGGCGGTGGTGGTGGATCTGGATCGTTCCCGCCGCCGAGCTTCCCGGCGGTGGGGAAGTGCAAGAAGGTTGCGGTGAACGGGGCGAAGAAGATTGTGGAGGGGAACAAAGGGAAGGTGAGGGAGATTGGGTGCGTGAGGGATTGCAAGTGCGGGGCTGCGGGGGCGAGCGATCATTGTTGCGGGTTGGCGGTCGATTTGATGTGCTCGAAGGGCGCTGGGGTGAGTGTTCTTTCCTCCATTTTTTGCTCATCTCTGTTTCGTGTTTCTCTCTCTTTGGTCCTTTCCTCTTTTCTTCTTCTTCTTCTTCTTCTTCTTCTTGCGTCGCCATCTTCCCTCTCTCCCATTCAAGCATGGAGTATATGGGCATGCTAACACGCTTTCTTCGTGATGAAATAGGTCAAGACAGATAAAGGCAAGAGCATTGCCGAGTGGGTGATGCGCAACCGCAGGACGCTCAATCTCAAGTACGTCATCTGGGCCCAGCGCATCTGGAACCCATCGCGCGATCCAGTGGGGCCCTGGGAGGGGTGGAGGAAGATGGAGGATAGGGGCAGCGTGACGGCGAACCATTGGTAAGCGTTCTCTCTTTTTCCCCCTTACCTCTTCCCTGTACTGACAACCAACCGGTGGGCTTTGACGATACTAATCGGAATTTGCCTCAGGGACCATGTTCATTGCAGCTTCAAAGGCTAGACCGAAGGTGTGAGTCTTTGGTGGCGACGAGGTCTCCTTCGTGCCAGTTCATGATTGATTAGGCTACGGGATCTACATTCGTTTCGTGCAGGCGCCGGCGAGCGCCGAAGAGGAAGTATCACTTTCGCTGTTTTGGAGACGGATGAAGATGTTACGGCCAAGATTTTTGAGATGTTCAATTCGTAGCACTATTTACAGGAGCGAATATCTACAGATAAGGAAATTTCAGTCATCTTCCTTCGTTTAGTTGACAGGGGCATCGGCGTCGTGGTAGTCAGTGAGGTGGAGCAGCTTCTTGGCGTTCTCGCGGCCGATCTTCTTGTAGTTTTCCAGGCCGCCGCAGGCCTCGATGACCTCCTTGGCCTTGCCGTCCCACCACGCGCAGCAGTTCTCGATGGTCTCGTAGGGGTAGTCGACGCTGAAGAGCACGCGGTCGGCGCCGATCTCGCGCACGACGTACTCGAGGGTGTGGGTGGAGAAGTGGCCGCTGGTGGTGACCCAGATGTTGTTCTTGAAGTAGTGGTAGATGCTCTGTTGGCAGATGCGGTCGTAGCCCTGCTCCTTGGCCAGCGGGCGCTCCACGTCCTCGAGCCAGTGGTTGATGCGCCAGAAGTCGAAAGGCAGGTGCTCTCCCATGTGGCCGACGATGATCTTGAGCTTGGGGTTGCGGTCGAAGACGCCGTTGACAATGAGGCCCATCAGGTGAAGGTTGACGCCGTTGGCGAATGACAGGGGCGGGCCGATGAGGAACTTGCGCTGCGCGTAGAGCTTGTCGTAGATGACTCCGGACGGGGCCGCCGGGTGGATATACAGCGGCACGTCGAGCTCCTGGCACACCTGCCAGAAAGCGTCGTACTCGGGCGCGTCGTAGAAGAGGTAGGTCTCGCCGTCGGGGCCGGCGTGCTGGAAGTCGCAGACCAGAGCGCCGTGGAAGCCGAGCTCCTTGACACAGCGGCGCAGCTCCTGGCCGGCCTGGACGGGGTCATGCATGGAGAGACAGGCGAAAGCTCCCAGCTTCTTGGGGTTGGCCTTGACCTTCTCGGCGACCCAGTTGTTGACCTCGGTGGCGCGGCGCTCGGCCTCGGCCTTGTCGGAGATGCCCTGGATGGCGGGGACGGTCAGGGAGCAGATGGTGTAGCCAATGCCGTGGGCGTCGGCCAGGCGGACGCGCTCGTCGTTGATGTCGGAGATTTGGCGCATGTAGCGTTCGCGGTCGTTGGGGTGGATGTACAGCCTGGCCTCACGCATCGACTTGGCCTCCATGCCGGTCATCTCGTAGGCTTCCTCGAGGGCGATCTTTCCGAGCATTTTGGCGGTTGTTTTTCTTGGTAGCTAAGAGAAGCTTGATTGGGCGAGTTGCTGGATTCCTGGGGCTCTGGAGGAGTTCTTGGGAAGTTTGCTGATGCTCCAGGAGGATCTTCGAAGGGCCATATTTATACGCTCCTGCTTCACGATGGGCTCTGTGATGAAATGGTAAGTGTCGATATCTCGCTGTTCGCTGTCCACGCTCGGAGGCTCGTACGAGGCAGCTGGAGGGGTTGTGTGGCCTCCAGCGGGGACGGATTGACGTAATCACGAGATATCCTCAGCAACGCATGGCGCAGAGAGGCTCATGGCGCGGGATCGGGCCGAGCGTGGGAAAGCTTCGCTCTCGTGGATGCTCCGGTGCGGCCCGATCTCCAGCAGGGAGAGGGGGGATCGTCCAATGCGGTGTCGGTGTGCGATGCGGGCCATGATCCGTTGAAAATGAGACCACAGTCTCGAGAGAAGTCGGGGTCGGGTGTGGGTCGACGTCTTAGAAGCGTCCAGGTCCAGGTTCAGGAGAAGAAGCAGCTAGCGGGCTCCCGTATGGGGCAGTTCGAACGTCACAGCTTGCACCGTGCGTGTGCTTGTTGTTGCTTGGGGCATGCTGCTTGGAGAAGCAGATGTCTCGACAGAGCTCGGCCGAGGCACCGAGCGCGTTGGCACTGCGGATTCGTCGAGAGGGTCGGAAAAGCCGATGGGCTGGAGAAGATATCGTGATGAAGATGGGGAGTTGGGGTCGAGTGCAGCAGCCGACGAGGGCGCCTGCCACCCGAAGCTTCCACCTTCCACGCCCAGATCCGACGCCATGACGCCGCAAACCGACCCGGAGACTTTGTCGTCCCGTCACCGTCATTCCACTCGCCATGCCTGTCCCTGCAGCTTCACGCACACGAGCATGGCCTTCGTCATCGCCTTGCGCGCTTGAGACGCTTCTCTCCGTACGCTTGCTTCCCCTCAAAAATGCCACAATACACCTGGAGCTGAGGTCTGGCAGGGCTGAAGGCCTATGACGCAATGCCTGGTGGCAAACAGCCCATGGCTTTCATCGGCGCCCCAACTTCTTCGACACAGTCTATCTGTTCTCGCTCCGACTTCGTCAGCAAGCCTTGTACCAACACGGATCGGTGCGTCATGATAAATGGGCTCCCTACTAGACGAATCTTCGCCCGCAGCCTAGAAGACCCGCCGTGGATTCCACCTTTCCAGAGCTGTTTCAAGTGAGATGTCTAGACGCCAACAGACTTCTTCGGGTGGAGTCTAAGAACGAGGTCGGGAAGGCACGCAACGTCGGTAGGAAGGAATCGCCTTCCTCTGCTCCTGCAGTACACTACCAAGTACCAACCAAGCTCCAGCTAAGGCTGAATGTTCGGATTTCCTTCGCTGATAGGGAGACCCTTTCCTCTTCGAGATAAGGAACCTTCCCGAGCAGTCAAGCCCACCCCTCGGCCGAGCCCATTGATCTACCACCTCAGGAGCTTACCACCTTTTACAGCCCAGGCGGGCCCTGCTCCGGAGCTTTCCGCAAACGTTTCCATCACATGCGCCGTCCTTCGAATCAGTGATAGCTCGCATTGGCACGCGCATCGTGGGCCTTATTCCCGGGCACCGATCGACACCCTAATTCAACCTTCGCTGCAACCATGACCCCAGCTGACTCCCGCCATCGTTGAAAGCAGGACGTCCACTAGACAATGTCTACTACTTCCTTTATCTACACAAGCCTCGGCCGCGTACCTACCTCTTCCACCAACCCATTCACAAACACACGCCCGGAATCTCGTCCGTCGCGTTCACCACGAATCCGCTCAATTCGCTCCTCCCGCACTTCAACCCCTTTACAAACGCCTTCGCCGCCGCGTCTGCGCCTTCAGGCTGCGTATGCGTGTGATCCATCAAGAAAAACCCATCCACCGCCTCCTTCCCCAACCTCCTGAACGCATCTGCCTCGTACCTCCCATGATTCACAAACGCCGCCTTTCCCTCCACTTCCTCTTCCAGCACCCCAGCCACATTCTCCGCATACCCGACGAAGATCGGCGGCGTGTAGCTGAAGTTGCCCGTCTCCCACGGGTTCGTCGGCGTCATAGTACTAACTACAACGCTCGCGCCCCTGGCCAGGAACGACCGCGCGGCGCGGAGCATGTACCAGTTGTAGGTGTGCACGACGACCTCGGTACCGTTGTAGAAGGACACGCAAATCTCGTCGCCCTGGCCCGGACATGCGGGCCGCCCGTTGTCGGTGTAGTTGGTCGTGCCTAGCTGCGCGCCGCCGCCGTCGTTGTGGCCGAACTCGATGATGACTGATGACGAAGGCGTCAGCACCTCCGTTGTTTCCTTCATTTTCGTTGGTTTTGATCCGATAATCTGTTTTCCTCTCTCTTCGACGCGTCCATTGGCGAAGAAACCTTGCTGGATTGATAGAGGGTGGTGATGTTTGAAAGTGCAGTTGAGTGGGTGCGGGACTCACCAAAGTCACCAGGCACTACGGCGGCCTCGATGGCGGCGAAGCGGCCTTGGTCGGTGAAGGAGCGCGCGCTACGGCCGGCGAAAGCCTTGTTGACGACGGGAATGGAGAGTGAGTACTGCAAGTAGTGGCCCCAGCCTATCCGTGCTCGTCTCGAAGATCAGCCACACCGTCAACTTCACTGCCAAAGGTAGGATATCTCCCTTTTACCTTCAGTCCCGTTCTTGCCTCCTTGCTCTGCCATGGACGAGTCGCCTGCCAGGTACACCGTCGGCGCGGCGGCCGCGGCGGCCGCGGCACAGGCGGCATTGGGGTCACCAGGAGGCAGCGCCGCCGCTACTGCTGCCGCGGAGATAGCGGTCCACGCGAATGACGACAGGCTAGTTATAAGCTTCATCGTGGCGAAGTAACAGTACAAGGTAAGCCCTCCAAGCGTCGTGTATGCGCAACGCTCTTGGCGATGAGATCTGGAGATATGAAAGGATGATGACGGTCAAGTCAGATCAGATACGGAGACGGCCGCATCCTCTCCACTAAATGCGCCGCAAGGGCGAATGATAAAAGACAAACGGTGAAGGTGCTCGGGCAAGCATTGCTGCGGTAGCTCGCGGCCAACTTAGCCCGAGCGTGTCCGTGGTCAAAACTGGCAGAATCACGACTCGAGATGGGCCAGCGAGGTCCACCAATGGGAGGTTCGCAGTGCCATTGTTTTGCGCAGTTGAATAGCCGGGTACGTGGGGACGAAGCCTTGAAGTAGTGCACGCTAAGGCCCACGTGAGCATTTAGCCAGCCGACAGGCCGGTCGTCCGGGCGGATTGGTGCGACGGCTTGGGCAATTACGAAGATTGCGGGGTTTGCGCGTGCGGGGATCCGAGGCGACCGTGAACGGACAGCAGTTGCTGGCCGCCGCAGCGCCCCGAGCCAAGTGCGAAACGAAAAGGATTCGGTGCCTGGTTCGATTTGAGTTTTGCATTGTATCAGTGCAGAACCTTCTAGGCCGCAACGAGTAAGTCGCACGACAGATTGTGAGGCGCGTGGCTTCCGAGACACGTTGCTGTGGCTGGCCTTGCAGTCAGCCTTAAGGGGGGGAACACAGAGGTAAAACACATGTAAAAGTGGCGCCGTGGCGCATTGCTGCAGTCCGTATCCGCTCCAACCCACGTGGGCTGGCGGATTTATTCGTCGTCCAACTCGTGGACAGCGTTGTGTACCTCCCAACCCGTCCTTCACATGACACGGTCCTCTACAAAATGTATCTGAAGCCCTTTCTCTGGCTGCCATTCTCCGTGTCCCCGCCGACTGTGCCTTCGAGCCGGTCGAGTTTCTTGTTCTCGTATCTCAGCCAGTAGCGCAGGGCGATCGAAGCAACGCCTCCGAGACCGCAGAAGAGTGCTAATGTGATTCCGGCCCGAGCGTAGCGTGGCTTGTCCGAGTCGGGGTATAGGTACGAAGTGAACAGATGGGTCGAGTTGCCCATGATGTTGACCATGGCAAGTGCCGCGGCACGCTTGGACCTGGGACGAGGGATCTAATCAAACATGTCAGAGATCGAGTCATGCGTGTCGAGAAGGATACAGGGTGTGCTTACTGTCGCAGATACCCACGAGTATGTGACGTTGAACGCAGAATAAACACCGAACGTCATCTGGAACCGCTTAATCAGCATTGGCTTGGACCGGACTCAGCTGCGGATAATCACCATGAACATTGCGAAATATCTTCCGCCGGTTGCCGTAATGGTGATGCACAGAATGTTTCCGATCATGCTGATTGCCATCGGGACGACGACGTGGAAGGCCCGCTCGTTGGTTTTTCCGGCGTGGATGGAGTTGCCAAGGGACCCAAAGAATGCGAGAGCATAAGGAGGTGCAGTGAGGAGCAAGGTGACAATCTTGTTGTAACCGAGAGTCTTGACAATGGAAGGGAAGAAGTAGGTCTGCCAACACTTGTTAGCCTTGCATGGCGAAAGCTTAATGCAATAGCGCTTACGTAGGCCATTCCAGTGTTCAGGGAGAACTGAATCAGAATGAGCATGTAGACCTTGGGGTCTTTCAACGCTTGAAGCCCGCCATCCCAAATGGACTTGCTGCCGTCTTCACCATCGTCTTGTCCGGCAACCTCAACCGACAGGCGCCAGATGGCGTACTCCCTCTCCTCTTCAGTAAGCCACTTGACATCTATGACATGTCAGTGAGCGCTCAGCAAAACGTCAACCGGGGCGTGTACCTTTCGGATAGCTTGGTAGCACAAAACCAGCGATGATTGCAACGAGAATAGTGAAGCAACCCTCAAGGATGAAGAGCCACCGCCAGGAGTGGATGCCAGCAGCGTCGTTCATACCACCGAGGACACCTGCGGCTATGAGCCCACCAAAGCAGTTCGAGATGGTGTTTCCAGCGTACAGGATGGCAATCCTGAAAGGAAGCTCATCCTTTTGATACCAAGATGATAGCATGAGTAGAGCACCTGGACTATCCTCATAATCAGCGTCTGCACCAAGCTCGAAGCCATACAGCTGGAGAACAACTTACAAGAAAGGTGCCTCGGCAAAGCCCAGGAAAAATCGGACTACTAGTGCCTGTCTAAAGTTATGTGTGGCAGCCATGCAGGTGGAGATAGCACCCCACAGGACGGCAGCAACTGAAAGGTATACTCCAGGCCGAGGGAAGTTGGACAGGATGACATTGCTGGGAAACTGAAATAGCAGGTAGCCGACGTACATGATCATCAGACAAGTGTTGTACTGATGATCCGTCAGCTTCAGGTCGTCTTCGAGACCACCCAGGCGGGCGTTGGTGAAGTTGTTGCGGTCCAAAATACTAAACAGAGCCGGTCAGTTTGGACTCAATCCGTAGCTATCCACGGAAAACGCACTTCAGCAGAAAGAGGATGATGAGCATTGGCATTACTCTGAAATCCACCTTCCGCAGCAGCCTCTTCTTCAGAGCGGCCACTTGCTCGTCGCTTTGCCCCCTGAAGCTCTGGTGTGCCAAGACTTCCTTCTGCTGGTCCGAACCAGAGTCCTTGAGGACGTCGATCATGGTGGCTTCGACCGCGTCGGCTCCCTTCTTGTCAGTCATGTCTGGTACTGATGACGTGCCTGAGATGGGGAGGTGATGAAGCGGGGACTGAGGACTCCAAGGGCCGAGCTGCAGGCTGCTGGCAGATGAACAGGGCCGTGTGGTGAACAGCCCAGGTGTGTTATAGATGCTGCAAATCGACAGTTCCGACAGTCCCCCCAGGCGGAAGAGGCACGAGGCGCTCTCGGCGGTCCAGATGGGGTGAAGTCACCGTCGAAGCTCACAAACAAGATTGGCCAGCAGGCGTGGTTCGCACCACGCTTCCCCAGATTCCCTGGGCCGCCGGCACTTGCAGCGAATCAGAAGTGCGGGCAGCAGCGGCGAAAGCCGGGTCCGTCGCCGCCCCGGATCCTCGACCGGGCCCCGCCCCAGTCGCATCTTTTTCCGCTGTGCGCTTTTCCGCTCGCCGGGGCTGGGGCCACAGAGCGCAGGGCATGGCGGTGGTTGCTGCTGCGGAGCAGGAGGCTGCTCGAAGGACGAGATGGAGGCGTGGAGGAGGCGCCGCGGAGGGTAGGCTAAATTGTGGGGAACTGGATGCGAAGTGGTACCGAAGGCGAGGCAGAAATTGGGAAAGGGAGCTCCGTTTGACAGCTGGATTGGCCCTTGATCGCGACTATCCTTATCCGCCTCCGCCTTCCGTGGTTGGGGTCGGGCGAGTGGTGCTGAGGTCCGGGGAACGGGGCGTCCCCGCACTTGCAGGCCTCGCCGTCTGTGCAGCTGACGCTGGCGGGCCAAACTGCGTGCGGGGTCTCCACACCTACAGCAGCGGCGGGAATCCGACGTGGTCAGCTTGGGCGGTGGCCGGAAACCGCAGGCGGCGGAGCTAGGCGGCGGATCGGCGTGACTAAGAGCCCTGCCACTGCCACTGCTACTGCCACTGCAACTGCGCTTCTCCGCGGCAGGGGGTGGCGTCGCGGGTATTTAAGCCAGGTGGTCCCGGCACGCCGTTCCTGTTGCGGCTTCGCGAGCTGCCCGTCCACTGACACCCCCGCCCGCTCTTTCGTGCGAAAGGCCCGGCGCCCTGCAGCCCGCAGCTGCCATCCGCCCCTCGCGTTTGCGCCTTCCGTTAGCCATCCAAACGCCGCTGCGCCAACGCGGCGCAGACATTATCTGGACGACACGCCTGCCGACTGCGCCGCTTGCGCCCGCCGGCATACACAAACGCGGCAGCTGCGCGCACGCGAGACGGCGCAGCATCGCAACGGCGGGTTCCCCATTGGCTGGCGAGGGCGGGGGGCCGTGCGCGCGCAGGCCCCCTGGTGCTAAAATTCTAGAAGGGCGCACGCGAGATGCTAACGGCAGAGCTGCCGGGGGCACAGCGGTGCCAGGGCGGCGGCACAGCAGGGCGGGCTGGTGCAACGTAGCACCAGCAAGCGCTCGCCAATGCTTGCGGCTGCTCGCTTGCGCCAGGGGAGCAGCGCTGCGCGCAGCACCCTACTTATCGCTGCAATGACGATCGCCGGCGCGGGTGGGCGACAATCAGCAGACGGCCGTACGAGGGCGCGGCCGCCCGTTTCATCAGCGCGCTTTGTTTCGGGCGCGCGGGTGTCGCAGGCCCTGGGGCGCATGGCAACTGCCGCTGCCGCCGGCGAGCGCCGCAGCCGGCGGCTTGCACGTGACGCGGCTGTTCCTGCGGAGCGCGCGGCTTGGGCGTGGGTGAGGGCTTGGGCGTGGGCTTTGGCTGCTTCGTGGCGGCGTGGACGCGGTTGCTGCAGCGAAAATGGCTCGCGCTCGCTCGGTACTTGGCGGCTGCCGTCCAGAAGCAGCGCTATCTCCGCCAACCACGGCGCACGCGAACCGCCACTGCAGCAGCTAGCAGTCGCGCCTCTTGCCTATCGTGCCGCGGCCGGCTGAACCTAGCAGGTCCCATTTATAGGTTGACGTCAAATTGCCCCTTTCCAGCCACTGGTACGGCGTATAAGAGCCCACGATCGCCCCTAGCCCTCCTTCTGCGCGGAAGCATGCGGCAACCAATGGCCATGCACGTCAAACTCTGCTACAAATAGTCCCCCTATTTCGCCAGCCCTACGCAGCAAGCTCACGTAAGTGCTTGTCGATCGCTGCGTCCTCAAAGACCCGAGCCGATCCCGGACAAGGTCTCATACCTTCCACTCTCAGATCCCACCGCGCGCCCGCGCCTGCCCTGTGAGCCGAGCCCGCGACATGTCTGATGGGGGCTGTGTAGGCCTCATGCGAGCCGCCGACAACTCTTCGAGCGCGCTCCATGCTGCTGGACCTTCCATCTGCCTCCAGCGCGGACTCCACCACAGCCTCGCGCCCTCCGGCACCATGGCGCGCCCAGCCACCGTTCTTTCTCTTGCCCTCGCCGCGCTCGGCCTGTACTTTGTCGTCCACGCCTTCTCGAAGCGCTTCCGCCAGCTGGCCCAGTTTCCGGGCCCTTGGTTCGCCGCCCACTCGCGCTGGTGGCTCGTCCGCGTAGTCAACTCTGGTCGCTCGCCCTACACCTTCGTCGATGTCAGCAAAAAGTACGGTCCCATGGCCCGCATAGGCCCTAACCACCTCCTCACCACCGACCCCGACTTTGTGCGCCGCATCCTCTCCGCCCACTCGCGCTACACCCGCGGGCCCTGGTACGACTCGATGAGGATCGATCCCCATGTTCCCAACATCGTCTCGGAGCGCGGTGTTGCCAAGCACCACAAGCTGCGCTACCAGATGTCCGCCGGGTACGCCGGCAAGGACATCGAGGGCGTCGAGGCCGCCGTCGACGAGCGCCTGATGCACTTTATCGACACGATCGAAGAGCGCTGGGTGTCCAAGCCCGGAGCCTCCAAGGTCTTCGACATCGCCAAGCGGATCCAGTTTTTCACCTTGGACATGATCAGCCAGCTGTGCTTTGGCCGGAGCCTGGGCTTCGTCGAAGCAGACAACGACTCCTTCAAATTCCAGGCCACGGTTGAATGGCAGATGCCCATAGTCGGCCTGTTTTCCGTCATCATCGAGCTGAGCCACCTATACTACATCCTTTCCAGCATTCCTTTCATCAGGAGAATTATTGTGCCCTCGGCTGGGGACAAGATCGGAATTGGCCCCATCATGGCGGTAAGACATTCCTTCGCACTCGCGGATTGAACGCAACTGTTCTGACAGCAACTAGATCTCCCGTGAGGTGATCAACGAACGACTTGCCCCGGGCGCGGAACAAAAGAAGGACATGCTTGGCTCGTTCCTCAAACGCGGCCTTACCCCAGACGAGGTCGAGACGGAAATTTCGATATCCCTGTACGCTCCTGCATTAGCGAGATTTCCTCTTCTGGTCGCTAACCCTTGCTCTTAGCATTGCCGGTTCCGACACCACCGCCACTGCCATGCGCGCAAGTCTCCTTGCCATCATTTCCAACCCCCGTGTCTACTCACGCCTGACTCGTGAGATCGATGACGCAATCGCTGCCGGAAAGATCTCGTCTCCAATCCGCGACAGCGAAGCCAGGAACCTTCCTTACCTCCAGGCCGTCATCAAAGAGGGACTTCGCCGCTTCTCACCCATCACTCAGCTTCGTGAAAGAGTTGTCCCCCCGCAAGGTGACACTTTCGACGGCAAATTCATCCCTGGCGGCACCTTTGTTGGCATCAATTCCTGGACCATTCAATGCCATCCCGTCTACGGCGACGATCCTGAGGTTTTCCGGCCGGAACGCTGGCTCATCGACGACGAAGAGCGCTTGAAGCAGATGACGCACATTCACGAGCTGATCTTCGGTTGGGGAACGACGAGATGTCTCGGTGTCCCCATCGCCCTGATGAACTTGAACAAGCTCTTCGTCGAGATGCTCAGGCGGTATGATGTCGAGGTCGTCAACCCGCACAAGCCGTGGCACAGCGAGTGTTACGGTATCTTCTTCCAACGCGATTTCAACGTTCGCATTTCCCACCGGCAGACTGGTTCTGCATAGATTTCTGGACAAATCCCACAAAGTTCATTTGCAGGGCAACCTGAGATGGACGCTTTCGTTTCTCAACTCCATTTTCATGTGCTTGGTTTTTTTTTATCCTTCTTTCAGTGGTTAGCTCCCCCGCGGCTTCCACAATTTCCATACCACACTCAATTTCCTTGGATGCATTTTCAAAGCATCAGTCATCCGGAGAAGACAGGGCGTTAAAAATTTCATTTGCTGTTTTTGGGCACCGAAAATACCATGGGAGAGACGAAGGAAGGACATAGAAAAAGTAATTCCTTGGGCTCGGACGGAATTATAAGGGTCTCGCGTCGCTAATCAGAGGGCGTGAGAGGTTACAAAAGGAACGTGGTAGGGCGGGTATCTGGTTTTTTCCGGGTTTCACTTTTTCTTGTTCAGTCATGCCACAAGTACAGTATGCGTACATATCCTTTTTCCTAACTCTTCACAGTTTTACTCCTTGGCTTGTTGTCAAAGTACAAACACCTTCTCTATCCCTAGTGTCTACTCATTTCCTTATTCTCCTTCTCACTCAGTCTCACTCATCTTTTCCTTGCTGTTTTTTGAGTTTTGCCGCGTATACACCCCCCGTTAGTCTTTTTTTTTTTTTGGTTATTTTTGTTCATTACTTGCGTAGGAAGCTGATTGAATTGCCAGCCGTCTGTAGAGGACAGCAAGACGAAGACATACTTAATTGTAACAAACGCAAATGGCTTTGAACCACCGCAGCAGTTTGCTTCTGAATTATGAGTTCTCGCCTCTACCGTTTTCTATAGGCGACGTCTTCCAAGGGATTATGAGAAGCCGTCGTCCAAACAAAGTTGGCCCCCAATCCGGTATGCATGCACACATCATCGGGGTCCCCCGCAGCCTCCAAGAACCGAGAAGGAGCAGACGCGCGTGTATGTAAGGAATGCTTGGCCCCCATGGCCCCCGCTGTTTGTCCTTCCTGCCCGTCGCAAGAGGACGGCTCCTTGCGTGATGAAGGATGGCGACGGCGCGTGCCAGGCAGACTAATCAAAAATCCGGTGCTGGCTAGAGGTGGACGTTGCGTGGATTGGCTGGTGGTCAGTTCCCACGATCGACGACGGGATTGACAAGGGTGGGGTGATGATGATTCGCAGATCTTGATGTAAGGATTTACGGGGACCCTTTTTTTCTTTTTCCTTTGTCCCTTTTGTCTTTGGGGAAATGATTGGCGGGAACTATTCATGTTTGCTCTTCTTTCCCCTTTTCCCTTTTTTCGGGGTCGCGTTTGGTACAGCTACTGTTACGTGCACGTGCGAATGCCAGGCTATATCGGGATGTTGCTTATGCTTGGATTTGCGTGATTGGCATTCGTATATATACGTGTTCGCTATAGCAGTCTTCTTGTTAAGAAACTTTTAATTTATTATACGTACAGTGACGCAAGAAGGGAGTCAGGGAAATCAGGAGAGCCTCGATGACGGTATACCTTTGCGGCCGATCGCACGACGGGGCTGATGTACCGAGTCAAACGGCGATAAGTCGTTGGCCGTTTTACAGTCGGCACTAATGCACCCGTTTACTTCAGCAACTGCATTATTCCCGCTTGACCAATCATGTCGCTCGTTCCAAGTGCAAGCACGTGGCTTGACCCCTACGCATTTTTGACTTCCCGCATGAGCCTTTTCTTCGTTTGTAGCGTCGGGTTTGGCGCAAAGGATGCACATGTTCGGTGAGACCGAGCCGGTGGCAAAAGGTGAGAATCCGTGGTGAAGGATGGCCACTGCCACCTCCGCGCTTGCGTATTGGGAGATGGAATCTGCCGAGGGGCGTGTTGCGTCCGCCATCTCAACACCTTCCTGCGCTAAGAGGGTGATAAGCGAATGGAAGGAACTTTCTTTCACGCAAAGATAGCTAGACGTCAGGATTTTTTGCCAATGTCACAGTGGCGGGAAGGAAGGGTGGGGTCGGGGTGGGTGGCTGCGTCCGTTGCCCGGATAGGAAACGGGAAGAGAGTCTACAAGCCACAGGGCCCAAAGGATTCGGGGTGTGGCAGTAGCGGCGCTGCCGGAGGGCCCGTGGGCCGGAGGGTCCCTGGCATAATCCGGGTGGGATTGTGTGGCTTGGGTTTGAATTACTCGCGTCCGCGCAATGGCTTGCGTAGCCTCAGTAGCAGGGCGGTTTTGCCATGTTTGAGCCCTTCGTCTGCTAGGTATATTGGAAATCCTCACAAGCCTCTCTCCAGGGCGCGGACCCACAGAAATTGGAGAGCGAAAGATCTGGACTTTCTGATCCACCTGACCCTCTCCAAAGCGTCGGAGACGCTAACCAGAGTCTGGTGATGTCCCGCGCATCCGGGCTTTTCGGCGGTACTCATGGTAAGAATGAAGCCACACGACTGTGGGGACGCGAAGC
Organism: Diplodia mutila; assembly: GCA_022560015.1. Taxonomy (NCBI): domain Eukaryota; kingdom Fungi; phylum Ascomycota; class Dothideomycetes; order Botryosphaeriales; family Botryosphaeriaceae; genus Diplodia; species Diplodia mutila. The sequence goes on along the minus strand of JAFISB010000041.1, from coordinate 186,007 downwards.
TTGATTGTGGACTGCATAGGCTGGAGCTCCATCCAATGAATTGCTTGCAGATGACCTGCTTCTCAGTGACTTGCGCATGCACACTAGCTAGTTGGAGCGTCGTGGTAATTTTTCAAGACTGCAAAGGCTAACGGTTGTTCGCCTCACGCTCTCCGGTTTCTATCTCGTCCTCGATGCTTGGGCAATGCGCCTGTGCGTTCTTCACGCATAGGAAGTGGGGTTCGGCAGGCCCCGTAGCGAGAAAAGCCGGGGCAATGCCCGAAGGCATCCGCGAGGAGTGTCCGTTGGGGGAATGGGATGAATGCAAGTCTATCTCGGCAGGCTTTCGAGCGGCTGGCAACCAGCAACCAACAACCAGCAAACGCTCTCGGGTCAACTGCCGCTAGCATCGGCATTTCCGAAGCAACTCGAAAGGGTCCGGTTGCATTTGCAGGGCGATAAGCCGACGTTGGTCACGCTATCAACGGCCCGGCACGGTTAGCGGCAAGCGCGTTTGCAGCAAAACACGTAGGTACGGTCCACTGCGCCCAAGCGAATGCTGCGAGCCTCGTGCAAATCGCTGTCGCTCCACTCGCAATAGCCGCGCGTCTAAGCTCGACGGCGGCCAAGGAACATCCTTGGATCGCAACATGTGATCCTTGCAGAAAGCAATATATCCACTCAATGCAATCAGTGATAAGGGGGGACATGGTGCTCAACTGTGTAGGAGAGATGCACTCGCTTAGATGACTCGGGATGTCTTCCGATGGTGCGGGCTTGCCACCGTGAGTGGTCCTGCAGATGCTTCAGGGGGTGGGTTTGAAAGATTCTAGAAGGACGTAGTCGATCATCCAGAAGGCACAAGGTTCTGAGGCGTACCGTACCAGCTTCGTTGGGGGTGCAATGATGTCTCAAACAGTAGAAAATTGGTTCGTCAAGATAATAGAAGAAAATCGTTCATTGCATCAGCCGCTCGATCTGACCCAAGGGGACTGTCGTGTGCTCCACATTTACTGAATGTGAATTGTTTCCTGTATGTTCTGTCCCGATCGGTCGTACATGATCAACGACAAACGGATCCTTGTAGTGTTTAGAAGCGTCCGGCGTGTGTCTACCGCTTGTCCTGCTCTGGTACGTCCGAAGCTCCGTCTCGGATCCCGGTGTATCGGGGCGTTGCTGCTCACGCTCCTCGGTTCGCACAATGACTTCATCAACAACAAAGATCTTGCCGAAGGTCAAGGCGGAAATGAGAGGCCAGAAAATCGGAATGCTCGCGCAAAGGACTGCAATGTTGACCTCGAGACAGGACAGTACAACCGAAGTCGGTGCCAGCCAGGTTGGATCGGTAACGGGATATGTTCCGGCACGCGTCTCGGCAATACTTGCCAAGCGTGCTACGCTGAGAGCCACGACTCTTTGTATCATGTTAGCATTTTTCTCGACATGGAGGATATCAGAACCTACACAGCACCCAGTGTCGCCAGTCCAGCAATGGCATACTTTCGCCTGCCCTCCAGGTCCATGGCGGATAGGGAAAAGATGGGAAAGGCAAAGACGATGATATCGAAGGTCATGTTCGTTGCAGAGTGGGTCGCAAACGAGGCGAAAAAGGTGTCAGGGTCATTGGCTCCAGCTCCAAATCCGAAGCACTTGCCAGGTATGTTGTAATCCCAAAACTTCCAAGGAGGCGAGCAGGCAAAGGCGAGCAAAACGCTGTATGTGAAGCCCCAGAGGGAGATGACGACGGTCATCCCGATGATGAGATAGTAGGTTTTGGAGCGCTTCTCGAACAGGCGGAGGTACTGTAGCAGCAGGGAGACCTTGATGATGGTGGTCGAGTAAAAGTACGTAATGGTCCCAGCCCAAAACCACTGGAGCACGGGGTCAGAAGTCGAGCATGTTGAGAATGAAGGTGGATGGATTTACGTGGATGTATGTCTGGTAAGTGCCCAGGGACATGGACAGGACGTGTTTGCCAAGGCCATTGTCAAGCACTGCTTTCGTATCAGCTCAATGTTTGTTTGTAGCGGATGATGGTAACTTACTCAAGAAGACAAATGAGGTGCCAAGGGTGGCTGAGATCTGGATCGAGGTGAGCTGAGGGCGGGGGGGTGTTTACGGAGAGCGCTTACGACGGCGAATACCACCATCAGATCGTCCCAACCGGCCGATCGTGTGAGCTTCATTCGGGCATAGAGTCTGAAAAGCACGGCAGCCCAGGCCACGATCTGCATTGAAGGTCAGTTTATAGGACATAGGGGGGGTGCTCATTCCACTCACTTGGAAGGAAATGCTCACGGCCAGGACGGTCTCCTTTCTGTTGATAATGGGGACGTATTCAGATGCAGAGCTGGTGGAGTCGCGGGCCATCACGAGTTGCCCGGGAATGGCAACCATGGTGAGCAGCACGCAAAAAGACGGAGGAACGGCCGGCAGAGGGCCTATGTAGAGCTGTATTGCGATCACTGCCAAGGAGGGAGCGGATAGCTTAGAGACGGAGATGAGAGCATTTGCGTTTTAGCCGCAGCAGCAGGCGCACAAAGCCGGGCAGGGGTGGACAAGCGTGAAACGGGGCATTGGGCCAGGACGCCCGACCGTGCCCGGACAAGAAAGATAAGCGAGCGAGCCCTGTTGCTGGATTCCATGTTTTTTTTTTTTTTTACGTTTTGGCCCACGCAGGGACGCTCCGACGGCGCGGACGATTTACCGGGCGTGGGCAAGAGTCAGGACTCGGAAAAGGATGAGGTGTGCAGCTGCGGACTCATGGCAGGGCGTTGGAGTGGCCGCGGTCGGGCGGTACTTTTGCGGCGAAGGATTGGAGCCACGGGACAGGCAGCGGCATAGCTGGGCGGAGGAGGTGCAGAAGTCGTAGGGTGAAGCGAGATTTTGGAGGCACGGAGGGGCCGGGGGAGGAAGAGGAAGAGGCACCGGCGTGGCGCGCGGCCCGTGTCGCGCGACTCATCGCCGTTGCCAAGAATCATCAATCACATCGTCAATATTTGCGCGCTGAATTCTTTTCTCCGCCGGGTGCGCCCGCCGCCCGCCGCCCGCATGCTGGACCACTTTTTAGCCTTTGCTGCCAAAGTGCAAAGGAAACCATACCTAAGCTTTCGCGCTGCCTGACGAGCCCAACTCCAACTGCTGTCCCCACCTTGCCTCTCCAGATCCCCGCCGTCGCACATGAGTCGCGTTGCGTTCTGTGTCGATCCAGCAGAGCAGGAGCGCGCCGACCCTCCTGCCCATCCCCTTCTTCCTTACGTACTTTTGGCCCCGGAACAACCCCCGCCACCGTCTGATAAAGGGACGCGCGCTGTAAATCACAGCCGCTGAAACCGCCTTCCCCTGCCCCGTGCGGCCTTCGACCCACCGCGTTGCGCAACTTGGGAATACGGACATGCGCGTTCGGCAAGGCACTCAGCGACTGCCAATTCCGAGGACACGGGTCGTGAGCACCTCACCGTTATCCTAAACCGGCAACAGGCCTACAATAGTACGACACCATCGCAGCATCTCAGACCTCCCGACACACCGGTGCTTAGTCGTGTTCTTGGCTCACGACGCGTACGCCGTACTTTGCAAGCCTCGCTAAAACACCATCCACAGCAATATATATCTGCGGTTCTCTCCGGCGAGGCTCCGCTCCGTCCTTCTCCACGATATATATCGCCCTGCTTTTCCAGGCCCACGCCCATCTTCTCCACCTGTCACTTTGATTTGGTCAGAGCAGGGATCGAGTCAGCCCTCCTCCCCTCCTGCCTTCATGTGCCAGGGGCACCCGTGCGCACGGCTCAGTGCGCAGCAACCGCGATCCCTCGGAGTGACCCAATAATCGACGGCTCTGACTTCACCAGCCCACTGTTGCGTGACAGCCACTCCACCGGTGCCTCCGAGCCACAGCCATCGACGAAGGGATTTTCCCGGATCTCGCGCAAATCCTTTTCTGCACGGCCTCACGGCTTATTCTCGCCACTCACCGCTCGCCCTTCTGTCCATACCCTTGCGCCCATTGATGGTTTTCTTCACTCACCCACCCCCGATATACGTAACACATCCCGTGCTTGCCCCCTCTCTTTCCTTCATCTGTCCTCCCTGCATAGCGCAGGCGTGAGAGGAGTAGTGAGGATAGCCGGTCAACTCAGACTTATACCGACGAGATCCGGCATCTGAGGGCAGAAGAACCCGACGATGACAAACGCAGTGATGATTGTGTTTCACAGAGTAGCGTGCCAGTTCCTTCTGGGGCACCGGTCGGTGTTGGTCCCTCGTCGTGGATTCTCGCATACGTAGTACGAGACTGGATTCCTAGGTATTAATTAGCCGAACAGCTTGTCGACTGAGTGCCTTTTCGCGACGGAACGGACCAACGCCTTTGTTTAAATGAAGCCCATGCCTTCGTCTTCACATAACGAGCACGGGCGACGCTTCCGGCAAGCCCGCCATCCGACCGCTAGAATCCTTCCGCGCCCATATCCGCTCCAGGGACTGGATGGCGGCGGGTATGTTGCGGAAGCCCGTCCTGGCGTAAACGCGGGCCATACGCTCCGTGAAGGCGCATCTGCTCTCCTCGTCCGTGCTCTCCACCGCGCCCAGGAAGCACACCCAGACCAGAGCGTGAGCGCAGGGCGCGTCGTGGGGTATTGTGGACAAGAGGCGCCGAAGGTTTCGAAGGGATCCTTGCACGTCCTCTTCCGATCGCTTTCTGTTGAAGCAAAGCTTGGAAGCTTCGAGGAAGGCTTCTCGTGTGGTGGAGATGGCGGCCTCTTCCTCCGAGCCCGAGGGAAGCTCGTACGAGAGCCAGTCCAGATATTGGAGGGGGTCGGCTACCATGCTGGTAGCTGCGGCTTCTCCAAGGAGTGGTTGGGCGAGGAATTCGAACCTGTCAAAAAGGTGAGCCTCAAGTGGGCCAGCCTAGGACGACCATGCGACCTACATGTGTGTTTGCTGCGTGAGAAAGTCACCCAGCATCACAGCATGTCCCGCGCCAGCGTTGCTGTTCCTCGAAAGGCATAGGAGCATCTGGACCAAGTAGCCGTACTCGGAGCTTCCCGTCACCGTCTCGCCGACCAGCAGCACAATCAGCGTCGCCCACGTGTACACGTTGAAGACGCGTTCCGGCGGCGCCTGCAGCGCGTCCCGGCGCAGCCTCGAGATGACGGCGGCGCGACCGGCCTCTGCGGCTGCTCGGAGGTCGGGGCGCTTCGAGTGGCTCAGGTGCTGCGCCGCCACGACCTCAACCGCCCGTCGGAGCACCTCGTCTTCGCACGCCATGGGCAGGATGAAGTCCCGGTAGCCGTTGGACACACGATCCAAGACTACCATGACGGGAGCCACGGCCGAGGAGACTGAGGATGTACGTCAGCATGTATTGTTATTGCAGAGAAGCGAAGAATAAAAGGGGGTCTGCGTACAATGCGAGAACAACATGCGGACCTGGGGATTCAGCGGCGCAAGCCATGGTTGAACAGCAGTGTTGCGGAAGGTGACACGTTCTGCCACCTGCCTGTTGCCATGTGTACCTGGCTCCATCCAAGTGTTGAGGCTAACTGGATGTCCTTGTGCATCAGCTGTAGCCGACTGTTTTTTATCTGAGCCTGTGGTTGCAGTAGCCCGCTGATTGACTGCTACCCTTTTCCGCTTTGCCGGGCGCAAATCCGACGCAGCGTTTCCGGATCCCTCCCGACGTTCGATTTGCCAGCGAATACGCAGCGGTGCCTGGCCTACTCGCCGCGCCGAAGCATCGGGGACCGTGGGAGCGTCCAAAGTGGGTAGCTGGCAGCCCTTGAGTTTCCCCCGGCGGGCAACCCCGTCGTTGAAGCGGAAGCGGCCCAAGCCCGAGCACTCTATGCCTTTCTTGATGCACTTTCCGCACGTCGGATGGCCAAGGTCGCACGTGATTCGCCGTTTCGTGCACTGGAAGCAGCCTGATTACCCGATTCAGTAAATCCTTGCTTTAGACATAGCTAGGGGTGCGTTTCACCTCGGGGCTTGACGTCGGTCGGCGCTGCAGAGGGCTGGGCACTGGACGAAGACATTTGGGCTGCTGTTGTTCTCTCGGATACCTTGACGGCGTATTCTCTGCTATGAAGAAGTGGTACAAGGTCGCGATGGAGGGTGGGGGAAAGCGGATGCTGAAACTTTTCCGGCTTGCCCACGGAGTGAATGTGGTGTTACGTAATTATTGATGATAACGCCAGTCTAGCAAACCTACTGGAGTTTCGTCAAGCCGTCATTGGTCAAAACCTTAGACACTGTACGTGTTCTCCCTGAATGCTCGGATAAGCATTTAGTCGCATGTGACAGATCAACACTTGATCGTACCGAGTCCTTCCAGCTTTGCATGACTGTGTTGCCGAGACAAGTCGAATACTATGAAGTATCTTGAACTCCACACCCCTTTCCAATCACAAATGCGCATTTACCTTTCCTGTTTCCGCCAGCTCCGTCTTCACAGCCATCGCAGCTCTCGCACCCTCCTCGATAGCACCGTCGATGAAGCTCCGCCACAGAAGAGCCCAGTCTGAGCTGGCAAAGAACACATTGCCGTGACGGGCCCGCATATGCACCAGATGATCGGCCAACAACTTTGGCGGCGAGAAGAACCACGCGCCCTTCGCAAACTCGTCCTTCGACCAGTTGTGAAAGACCAGCCGCTGCACGTGATCCATCTTGCCTGGCGCCAGGCTCCTCACGGCGGCAAACGTCTCGACCAGATTCTCCTCGGGCTGGATGTGGTGCTGGTGGGCGCCGAAGGCGACGACGTGCGTGTTGCCCGCCGGGGTGGTACCGTCGCCGATGGCGTAGATGAGCGGATTGGATGGGTAGGCGACGCCCGTCCACGAGCGCATGTTCTTGTCTGCGACCTCGGCGTGCACCTTGACGCACTGGTTGACGTGGCCGACGCCGATGGCTGCGCGCTTGCCCACCGGCAGCGGGGGGTCGAAGGACACCGTGCTGAGGACGTTCAGCGGGACGGTGCAGATGATGCGGGCTGCTTGGTATGCGCAGCCGTCCCGGGTCGTCACCTCGACCTTGTTGCCCTTGTCGTTGACCGACTTGATGGGCGAGTTGAAGGCGTACGAGAGCCGGTTGGTGGAGAGGGCTTCTTTGAAAAAGTTGATGGCGAAGCTTGACTGGCCGCCGCTGAACTTGTAGGTAATGAGGAAGTCGAGACAGCCCTGGTAGGTGTAGCCGCATATGGACCACCAATGGAGGAACTCCACGAAGCTCATGCCCTTCAGAGTGCCGCCGCTGCAAAGCAGGACGAAGCCCTCCAGCACCACTCGCTCGTTTGGGGAAAGCGAAGGTGCGATGGCGTCGATGCGGTCTTGTGCAGACAGGGTGTCCAACTCTCTGGCCTCGGGGACGTGGAACATTTTGGCCGGTTGCGGCATGATGTTTCTGCCAAAGGCACCGTCGACGTTGACGAACTTGCCCAAAGCCGAGGCAAGGAGAGCATCCTGTGGGGCTCATCAGTCCAGAAAACAGAGCTCCAGGGTAGTTGTTGCTCACCTCTTCTTCATGGCTCATGGTCGCATCATTCAGCTGGAAGTGATTGACGCCATGAGAGAAGTCAAAAGAGTTCTTAAGCTCGTTTTGCATCTGGTAGCGGGAGATTTCACGCCATACGTGAGGCTGACCCCAGTGCACCCAGGTACCTCCCAATTCAAAGGGATAGCCGGCGATGTTGGAGGACCAGGAGCGGCCACCAATGCGGTCGCGAGCTTCCAAGAGAAGAACGTTCAGGCCTAGGCAGCATGTCAGCTCTGGTTTACTTGGTCGAGATGGGAATAACTCACCCGCAAGACCAGCGTCTCTGGCTGCAGTGAGACCGCAGTAGCCTGCGCCGATGACAACGACATCGTATACGACATTTGAGGATGTAATGTTTGTCGCGGGCTCAATGACTCCAATGGATGGAAGGCCAGAACGAAGGCCCGCCTGTTCAGTCCAAGAGTAGCCGTCGCGGGACGTCATGTTGACAGGATTCGGAGAAGCAGTGGGAAAAATCGCGAGCAGATCAGAGGCTGCTTATAAGCATGTTCCGCCACCAGCCTCATCTCCGTACAGGGTCTCTCTCACTTCCGAAGCTCAGAAAGGAAGAAGCATTCGTGGATTACTGGAAAGAGGCAATACCGGGAGAAATTTGGCGAAAAAGTAGGCCTCAAACATGATTCGTGCGGTCCGGCGTGGGAGCATACAAGGGACTTCCCAAAACGGGCAATAGGGTGAGAAAATGACGTGGGACCGTAAGTAGCCAATGGGGGACGAACATCGAGTCGGGCAGAGTGACGGAGAGCTGTAGCATCGAGCCAGAATATTTGCACAGATGTAGTTGCTGTGCCAGTGCCTGCGTGCCTGCCTCCATGTCTCAGTCTCCGACGTCATGAGTGATTTCGGTTACACAAAGCATTGTGGAAAAATAAAGGACTGGGGCTCATGTGTTGCAGGGATGTCGCAGCTCTTGGCATCATCGTCGCCATTGCACCAACACCCCCAGACTCAGACATCCACCGCACCATGCCGCCATTCCTTCCCCGCAAGCGCTCGCGCTCGCGCTCGCGCTCACCCGCGCCTGCGCCCGCCTCGGCTCCCAAGCGCGCAAAGAAGAATGTCTTTGACGCGCTCGACGCGCCTTCCGGCAACACCAGCTCCTCCGCCGACAAAGCCTTTCTCGACGCCTTAACCAGCGACAGCAGCGACGATGCCGACACCGACGACTTCGAGGACGTGGACATCGCCAAATCGAAGGGCAAAGCCAACGCCGCCGATGGTAGCCAAGACGACGAAGATGGGATGGACTGGGAGGATGCGATGCAGGCGCAAACGGATACACCGGTGGCCCATACTCCACACCCGAAGCTGGCCCCCTGGCAGCGCGCCGTGGATGACGCCGACGACGTACTCCAAGTGTCGCTCGGTGGCCCGGTCGAAGGAAACGACGAGATCGCGAGAAGGAACGCGCTTGGGATAAAGGGCCCGTCGAAGAAAGACCGCCAACTCCGTATCTGGACTCACTGCATGCACGTACAACTACTGCTGTGGCATAATCACATTCGAAACGGCTGGGTCTGCGACAAAGACGTTCAGAAGGCATTAGTGGACCAATTGCCCGAGGGCGTGAAGAAAGAGGTCCAACGCTGGCGCAGAGACTCCGGTTTGCCACCCGATCCGTCGCTTGAGCCTCCGCCAAAGCCCAGGGCCAAGGGGGAAGGCAAGCGTAAAGAGAAGAGCGATAGATATTCAGAGAGGAACCAACGGGACTGGGGCGGAACCGCGGACCGCATGGAAGAGGGCGTCCCCAATCTGAGCCAAGGCGACCCTCTGCACCGACTCTTGAGATATCTGGCTGCCTACTGGAAAAAGCGCTTTCGCATTACTGCACCGGGGTTGCGCAAAAAGGGATACTTTCCTACAGCAAAGTCTCTTGCTGCTGAGACCAAAGCATGGCAGGCAACCAAGGAGGATCCGTCAAGTCAGAAGAAGGGAAAGAAGACAGAAAAGGAGAAGAAAAAGCCCCAAGAGTATGACATCGAAAGATTTGGAGAGAGAATTCGCAGCAAGGCGGATTTCCTAGAAGCTGCACGGATATGCACAGGTAGTAGGGATGTCGGCGCTCAGCTATTTACCGCACTTGTCAGAGGGATAGGACTGGAAGCTCGGATGGTGGCGAGCCTCCAGCCTATAGGATTCGGATTCACGAAAGTGGAAGAAGTTGTCATGAAGAAGGGGCAGGATAGCAAGGCCGAGGCTTCGAGAGAGGAAGAGGATTCGGTATCGAATTCGAAGGCACAGGCAGATGAGGCCCCCAATTCAAGTACGAAAAAGACCAATACGAAACCTCAAAAGCCTGTTCGTCCAACCGCGAAAAAATCGTCTGCTAGAAAATCACGCACCAAATCCTTGATTATCGACTCTGATGAGGACAGCGATAGCCCTCTCACTTCTGCAAAGTCGGACATCTCTGACGCATCTATCATCGACATCACCCCGTCAAAGTCAGCTGCGGGACTGAGCAGCAAGCACTATGATACGGATCTCAAGTACCCTGTTTATTGGACCGAGGCTCTATCGCCTATCTCTAATACTTATATTCCTGTCTCGCCTCTCGTTATCTCTACAGTCGCTTCCGCGCCCGACCTACTTTCAGCTTTCGAGCCTCGAGGCGCCGCAGCCGAAAAAGTCAAACAGGTAATCTGCTATGTGATTGCATATAACGCAGACGGAACTGCCAAGGATGTAACAGTCCGCTATCTCAAGAAACATACCTGGCCTGGCAAAACCAAAGGCTTTCGCATGCCCGTGGAGAAGATTCCCATCTACAACAAACACGGCAAGGTCAAGCGCTACGAGGAGTTCGACTGGTTCAAGCGTGTAATGTCCAACTACACACGCGACGGCCGGCTGCGAACCGAGGCCGACAAGATCGAGGACGAGGGAGACCTGGTCCCGGTCAAGCCGTCCGCCGCCAACAAGGCCGAAGGCAACGAGCCCGAGACGCTCCAGGGCTACAAGAACAGCGCCGAGTACGTCCTGGAGCGCCACCTGCGCCGCGAAGAAGCCATCCGGCCGACGGCCAAACCTGTCAAGACCTTCATCGCGGGGAAGGGCGACAAGGCCAAGCCCGAACCCGTCTTCCTGCGCAAGGACGTCGTGGCGTGCAAGACGGCCGAGTCGTGGCACAAGGAGGGGCGGCAGATCGTGGCGGGGGCACCGCCGATGAAGCGAGTGCCGACGCGCGCGGTGACGCTGATCCGCAAGCGCGAGATCCTGGAGGCGGAGCGCGAGAGCGGCGAGAAGGCGACCCAGGGGCTGTACGCGCGCGAGCAGACGGAGTGGATCGTGCCGCCGCCGATTCGGGACGGCGTCATCCCGCGCAACGCCTTCGGCAACATCGACGTCTACGTCCCGACCATGGTGCCGCAGGGCGCCGTCCACGTTCCCTTGCGCGGCGCGGCGCGCGTGTGCAAGAAGTTGGGTATAGATTTCGCGGAGGCGTGCACTGGGTTCGAGTTCGGTCGCCACATCGCCGTGCCGGTCCTGACTGGCGTTGTGGTGGCGGAGGAGAACGGCGAGTTGGTGCGCGAGGCATGGCGCGCGGACCAGAAGGCGAAGCAGGAGAAGGAGGAGAGGAAGAGGGTGGAGACGGCGTTGAAGATGTGGCGCAAGTTCATGCTCGGCTTGAGGGTGGTTGAGAGAGTAAAGAAGGAGTATGGAGAGGGGAATGATGGGTTGGATGATGTGGTGAATCCATTTGCAAGGAAGAAGAGAGAAGGCGAGGTGGGAAATACGTTCGAGAGGAAGTTCGGGGATGAATTTGAGGATGAGGCGGAGGAGGGGGGTGGATTCCTGAAGGAAGGAGAGGAGGAACCTGGTGCGGGTGGATTCTTCTTGCCGGGTCAATATGAAGAGAGCCCTGAGGAGGGTGGCTTCATCCGTGAGGGAGATGAGCGCGCCGGCGAAGAAAGCGCCGTTGAAGGTGGCGGCTTCATCATTGAAGGCGATGACAGAGAGAAGTCGCAGGCCTCGCAAGACTACCAAGCTACTGGGGATGCTCAGAACGTCCCGTTCTCCCTACAATCAGCTCATCTCAATGTCTCAAAAGAGAATGCTGAGAACGCAGAAAGAGACATACAAGAAGACGACCAAGAAGACGACCAAGAAGACGACCAAGAAGACGAACCCGACAGCCCACCACCGAAGACGCGTGCCACTCAGCGCACACGCGGCAGTAACAGAGGTCGTGGACGCGGTCGTGGTAGGAGAACGCGGACAGCCGCTGCGACCAGCGCGCGAGGTAGACGAAAGTCTTCTGGGTCAGGTAATCAGGACGGCGCCGCAGATGACTCTGACGCAGCACCATCCCAGTCGGATGCTCCAATACCTTCAGCACCTGATGTGGGCGAACAGCTGGAGCCCGATTCCGATGCTGAACGTGCGCAGAATAAGGACGTGGCAGAGGATATGCCCCGCAGGACTCCGAGAAGAGCTGCTGCGAGGAAGAGCGCCACTGCTGTGAAGAGTCATTACTTTGACGATGGCGAGGATGATGAGGCTGGCAGTGACCAGGCAGGAAGTGGAGATGCGGACGAGACACCAACGACACGGTCACGCCGAGGAGGTCGCGGTCGTGGACGTGGAAGAGGGAGAGCGAGGGGAAGGGGCCGTTCCTGAAGACGGCGCCTCTTCCGGATACGTGAAACCCAGATTTGCCGACTATGTTTGCTATCTCAGTGAACATTGTAGTTCGAGGGGATAGGTTGCAGTAGTTCGAAGCCGAGCGCTTGCTGCACAAGCATTCTAGTCTAAAAGTACCGAAGTACAGAAGGGCTGTTTGCACATAGTCTTTGTCCTGGCTGAAATACCCGCTGTCACCGTCCCTTTGCGTCCCTCAAGTTTTCAGTGATGATACAGGGGCAGCTTGTAGACACGACGATGATGAACATTACCAGTTGAGTTGAGAGGCCGACTTCTAAGAACTAGCTTGTGTTCCAGCTGTAGCCCAAAGCGCTTAAAGAGATTGTGCTGAATTGGTGAATCTCTAGATCTGCGACTAACGCTCCTGCATAAGAGGTCATTCACCACTCGCAATCACTATAGAAGCGGATGATATTTACCTCAAATACCTTGCACATGTTTGGTTGGCTATCAAATATTGAAGGTGGAATTTCGTTAGCAGTCTGTGAAGGTTGCCTTTTACACCGTGAACAATGCTGCCATTGTGAGACCTGCCGGCCAATCGAACAAAGAAGGTGAGATTGATACGGGAAACACTTTAGTGATTACAGAAAGTTGAGTGTTACACTACGTAGACAGTGCACATTGTGCAAAGGGACAGCTCCACTGTTCAACAACCCGCTTCATATATATAAATCGAGTCTCAAGCTCTCGAAGTCAATTGATAAGATTTCGAAACCTCCCCCCCCCCCCCCCCCCCCCCCCCCCCCCCCCCCGCCCCCCCCCCCGCCCACCCCCCGAGCGGCCCCCCCCCGCCCGCCCCCCCCCCCC
>JAFISB010000041.1:141356-173013 GCA_022560015.1 Diplodia mutila | reverse complement strand
CTCGCCCGCCCCGAGCTCGCCCACCCCGTCGTCATAGCTTCTGCCCGTACCTCCCGCCGCATCTTACTAACTTCACAACCCCCCCCCCCCCCCCCCCCCCCCCCAGAGCGACGAACATGGCACGTAACCAGCTCCGGACTTACAGCATCAGCATGTTCATCGAGGACTACCACGAAGTCCTTGATCCAGCCTGTCCTGTTTGCTTCGAGGAATATGGCAAGCCCAACGACAAAGGCGAGGTCGAGTCGGCGGTTCGTTTTACTAAGTGTGGGCACATCATCGGACGGAATTGCTCCGACGTGTGGCTCAAAAAGGAGAGAAAGACCACTTGCCCGCTATGCCGGGTTGACATATTCGCCCCTACGCCTCGGCTTTGGACGCTCCGTCGTCACCTTGCTCTTGGAAGTCACACTGACGAGGATCGTTACGAGCAGAGGCGCGCCCATTTGGTTCGTGCCAGTCGTGCCGAGCGTGTTGACAGGCGCATTCGAGCTCATGCCGAGCCGGATCAAGAGCAGAGGCAAATGCTTGAGTGGCATGGCCAGAGGCGCTTGGGCGAAGGCCGTGAGGAGCTGATGAGACACCGTCGCGAGCATCACGAGATTCTCAGGCGGGGAGTACTCGTGGGTCTACTCGCGCGCCTGCTAGCGAGTCTGTTGGATTAAGGTAGCGAAGAGAGGCCGTCACACGTGCGTGCATCACGGCGAGTGGCATTTCCCGCATCCCTATCAAAACAATAATCACTAATCTTCGGACGAGCCTGGGGATGATCTCGGTTTAGGGGCCACCTCAAAACTCGTCCGAAGACGGTACCGATCAGTATTAGTAGAAGAAAAAACGAGACGTGCTTCGAAGTTAGTGTAACCAACCATGGAAAAGAACGAGAGGAAGGATTCAGAAGCAGATCTCATGTCATTTTACGATTTGAGCATTTCAGTCATTTCCGGTTTCCGCGATGTCTCATGTGAAGCGTAACCTAAAAGGTAAGTTGGAGCTAATCCTAAATCAAAATTGTTGATTTTCAATCGTTACAAGTGTAAAATATGAGTAGGACTGAATCGGTATCTTGACCCGCAAAAGGAAACCCGCGCTAGGTGCCTGTCTTTCTATTGTATTTTAGTTCTGGAATAGCGATACCGCTACTTTGTGTTGGAAACACCATTCAAGCGAACAGTACGCAAGATGACACATTCGGTAGAAGATGACGCGACGGAGCTTACAAGTCGGAGGAACAATGCTCGGCCAAAGAGCTGACGTTCGCTCTCTTCATTTCAAGCAATTAGTCGCTTGCCTTATACTTTTCTCTATATTCCATGACCTTCTTGATCTCCTCCTCGGTGCCTCTGCTCTTCAGGTAATCGATGATGTCGTCGAGGGTCAGGATGGACAGTACCGGGATGCCGTACTGCTTCCTGACCTCACCAATGGCGCTAGGCCTGGGCTTGCCGTCATCGTCGTTCTCGCTGGGAGTCTTTTCCTGTCTGTCAACGGCAACCACGATGCCCACGAGCTCGCCGCCTTCCTTCTTGATGATGTCAATGGCCTCGCGGATGGCAGTGCCGGCGGTGATGACATCGTCGACGATGACAACCTTCTTCCCCTTCAGCTGAGCACCGACAATGTTACCGCCCTCGCCATGGTCCTTGGCTTCCTTCCTGTTGAAGCTGTAGCTGATGTTCCCGAACTTGTTCAGGTCCACTTCGGCAAGTTTGTCCACAGTGGTGGCGGCGAGAGGGATGCCCTTGTATGCAGGGCCAAACAAAACGTCGAATTGGAACGAGGAGTGCTCGGCGGAATGGGCGGCGATTGTGTTTGCGAATGCCCAGGAAATGGCGCGAGTTAGGTCTGCGCGGTGGAACAGGCCGGCGTTGAAGAAGTAGGGCGAGATGCGCTTGGACTTGAGGGTGAAGGTACCGAACTTGAGGGCCTCGGCGGAAGTGCAAGCCTCCAGGAAGGCGGTCTTGTAGGCGGGGACGTTGGTGGAAGGGGCCATTGTGAGTTGTTGTATCGAGGACGCGACGGCGGGGGGACCAACTTTTTGGCGGGGGTCCGACGCGACGAGCTATGTATGGACGGAAAGTGGTTGCCGGCATGGAACCAAGTTCGCCCGACCACCGAGAAGGGCCGGGCACCTACCTAGGGCTGGGCTGAACTTTTTTTGCGCCTCTATCGATACCGCCCCAGCACTCTCGCTCGCTCTTCCGCCCACTCCACCTGCGCGCCCTTGCAACAACACCACCACTGCGCCAGGCAAAATGAAGACCACTTGGAAAGACATCGCCCCCGTGCCCACCTCTCAGGAATTCCTGGACATTGTCCTGAACCGCACCCAGAGGAGACTTCCGACTCAGATCCGCGCTGGCTTCAAAATAACTAGGATTCGAGGTACGCTGCCGCCGCGCGCTTTCAAACCGCCGCCAGGCTAACACTTCTGTCGCGCAGCCTTCTATACCCGCAAAGTCAAGTACACCGCCGAGACCTTCACCGAGAAGATCCAGGCCATTCTCGAAGGCTTCCCCAAGCTCCAGGACATCCATCCCTTCCACAAGGACCTCCTCAACACGCTCTACGATGCCGACCATTTCCGCATTGCCCTGGGTCAGCTCTCGACCGCGAAACACTTGATCGAGACGGTGGCGAGGGACTACGTGCGTCTGCTGAAGTATGGCCAGTCGCTCTTCCAGTGCAAGCAGCTCAAGCGCGCTGCCCTGGGCCGCATGGCCACCATTTGCAAGCGCCTGAAGGATCCGCTTCTTTACCTCGAGCAGGTGCGCCAGCATCTTGGTCGTTTGCCCTCGATCGACCCCAACACCCGGACCCTCGTCATCTGCGGCTACCCCAATGTTGGAAAGTCGAGTTTCTTGAGGAACATTTCTCGCGCCGATGTCGATGTCCAGCCCTATGCTTTCACTACGAAGAGCTTGTTTGTTGGCCACTGTAAGTTGCTTGCTTCTCAACCCTGAACGGCACTGATCGAAGTAGTCGACCACAAGATGTTGCGATTCCAAGCCATTGATACCCCCGGTATCCTCGACCATCCCCTCGAGGAGATGAACACCATCGAAATGCAGAGTATCACCGCCATCGCCCACCTTCGGTCCGCCATCATGTACTTTATGGATCTCAGTGAGCAGTGCGGCTACAGTGTCACGGCCCAGATCCAGCTTTTCCACAGCATCAAGCCCTTGTTCAACGGAAAGCTGGTTTTCATCGTCATCAACAAGACCGATCTTATGAAGCCCGAGGACTTGGACGCCGAGACGCAGGAGAGCCTTCAGGGCATGCTCAAGTCGGGCGAGGTGGAGTTGTTGCAGCTTTCTTGCAACACAACGGAGAACGTGATGGCTGTCCGTGGCGCAGTCTGCGACAGACTTTTGGCGCAGCGTAACGCCGAGAAGTTGAAGGCCGGCACTAACGCTTCCGGCGACGTCACTGGCCGTCTCGGAGAAGTCCTGAAGAGAATTCATGTTGCCGTGCCCATGGACGGCATGACGCGCGAGACGTTCATCCCGGAAGCTGTCAAGAACAAGATGAAGTATGATCCGACCGACCCCATGCGCAAGAAACTGCAGCGCGAGATTGAGGAGGAGAACGGCGGCGCCGGTGTGTACAACATCAACCTCAAGGAGAACTACCTGTTGGAGAACGACGAGTGGAAGAACGACAAGATTCCCGAGATTTTCAACGGAAAGAACGTCTACGACTTCCTCGACCCTGAGATTGAGGCTAAACTCGCCGCGCTCGAGGCCGAGGAGGAGCAGATGGAGGCCGATGGCCGCTACGAAAGCGACTCAGATGTCGAGGATGCTGAGGAGGCCGACATCCGCAGCAAGGCCGACTTGATCCGTGAGAAGCAGGCGATCCTCAAGAACGAGTCCCGCATGAAGAAGAGCCTGAAGAACCGCGCCCAGATTCCTCGTTCCGCAAAGGCCAAGAAGCTCTCGCAGATGGAAGCCCACCTGGAAAGCCTTGGTCACGACACCAGCTCTCTTGCTGCACGTGCACGCTCGCAGTCTCGCGGCAGGAGCCACGTCCGTGGCCGCTCCGAAGGCGCCGACGGCGACGCCATGGACGTCGACAGGCCGCAGCCCAGCGCCATTGAACGCGCCAAGAGCCGCGCGCGCAGCCAGAGCACCAACCGCCGTGATGACGGTGTCACGAACGAGGCGTCGCGCACGAAGGCGGAGCGGATGGCCAAGCTTGGGCAGAAGAAGATGAACCGCATGGCCAGGCAGGGCGAGGCCGACAGGCACACGACCGCGTCGCTCAACAAGCATCTGCTTGCCGGTAAGAGAGGCATGGGCAGTACGAGGAGTCGTTAAGTGGGGAAAGCGAATGGGAAAAAAAAAGTTATTGGGTTCTGCGGCGTTGGGAGGGTGGGAATGATGGTCCCTTGTTTCCCCCCAGTTCTTCTTCTACATCTCACGTACGTTTGACTGTTTACTGGGTTCATGGCGCAAACGCTTTTTACGATGGTTTTTTATGTGATTCCCTATTCACTGCTCTTTGCATCGTAGAATATCTTGCCAAAAGAGTGGCATGGAAAACATGATTAATACTCTTTCACCTCGTAACCCCTTCAATGATGTGCAACCGTCTTTCTTGGTCGCTAAGGTCCGTTCGCTACGTACTGCAACAGAGAGTGGGCAGTTGAAGCGTCCACCTAGACACGAATACATACATATCGGTGAACAAGAGCTTCCGGATAGGAGCTTCGGTTACCTTACCTTGTTGCAATACTAAGCAACATGTCCAGCGTTGCCCAAGCGCGCACATGAGATCACTGTGCCCTAAATGTGGATTGTTGGACACAGTAAGGGAGACCCACTGTGCCACGCCGGAGGGATGACGACCGCATGTACGCGTCTCCATATTCTTGAACGCGTGGGAAAGGAATGGATTCCAACAGTTCATTTCCGCCGCCACCACTGCCTGACATCCCTGACAGCGTACGTAGGCTTGAATGACCCCCCTCTGAAACGAGAAAACGATTAGAAACAATTTACAGAAAACCGTGAACGAGCGATTGTGCGCTGTCGACTTTTGGATGAAAAAGTGGGAGTACGACGTGCGCTCGCTCGATCAAGCACCAGAGAAGGCGTTCAAGACGAATCAGAATAAAAAGAGGCTGCTAGAAGCCCGATATGGACGGTGGTCAGACCAGCTACAACAAGGGACGAATACCGAGGACAAACAAAAGCAAACGCTTCGTCATTCAACAGCAATAAATTGGATGATGATAGCTTGTGCTTCTCTTTCTCCTCATGTGCCATTTGCAGTAATAGCTTCCCGCTGCAGCGCCCACCTACCGGAAAGCAAACAGCAAAGGAAGAAGGAAAAGCAAAGGAGAATAACTAAACTACTAAAGAACAATCCTCATAGGAGGAGGTTAAAGAAAGTGAAAAGAGACGAAGACGCCGTTTGATGAAAGGGGTTGGGTGTATTGAGTTCCATCAGCATGCAGCTGAAACCATGGGAACCCCAAAAGTGATAAAAAGAAGCAAAACTTGAAGAACCTGCCACAGTAATATATGTGTGTATAGCGTTTCCCGTGCACTCCGGTTTGAAGCATTTCCCCGCCAGTCTATCCAAGGTGCGAAACTCAAAAGACGAAAGACAAAAAATAGATGCTCTTCCCTTGGCCGTGACACCCCAAAACGCTAAGAATTATAGCACTTTCTTCCTACTTCCTCGTTACTCGTTCTCCACTTAAATGCACTCCCATCATTCTGTCTTCTTCCTATTCGTTCACCGTATGACATACCAACTCATTGAAGAGAACTTTTCTTGGTTATTTGGTGAGGGATTTTGGCCAGCTCAATCGCCCTTCGCACCCTTACTCGGCGTGCCACTGCGTGCTTCCCGCCTTCTGACGTTGTCCGTCGGTCCGCGTCTTCCACTTCCAGTGCCGCTACGTCCGCGGTTGGTTTCCTCCTCCTCGTCCTCGCCCACCTCAAAAGCGTCCGTCAGCTCGATCAAGTCGTTGATATCGCCGCTGATGCCCGCAGCACCCAATCCAGCACCTGCAGCACGCTGCCTGTCGGCGGCGGTCACGCCAGTCTTGCCAGGCGTCAGCTGCGCCGGAGGCACGAGCGTCGACGCTTGCGTTGCAACCTTGCGCATCCAGCCCTCAATGGCGCCCCCGACCTGAGCCAGATCGAATCCGCTGGAGCTACCACCGACGCCGCCAACTCCGACAGGTGTCGCAGTACCCGACGGGCCCATGGAGTTCCCGTTCGCTTTGGCCTCCGCCATCGCTGCTGGGTTCCACGTTCCGAAGTAATCCTTGCCCGGCGGAGGAGCGAGGTTTGGCAGGTGCTGGGCAAATATCTTGTTCAAGCCATCTTGTGCGGGACCCGGTTTGCGGACGTTCCTGTTGAAAGTGCCAACACCTCCGGGTCCGTCAAGCTTGAAACTTTGCGTAACACTAGGGGCACGCGGGCGGTGACGGTTGGGTAGGTTGCTACTGTTGCTTTGGCGGGGTGATTTGGCGGTGCCATGCGAAGTCATTGATGATGCCGAGGTTATGGTATCTGAGCGGTTCAGCTCGAGAGACGCGGACGGCGTTCGGACGGCGGAGTCATTGTCAGAGAAGGTCAAACTTTTCCGGCGAGCGGGCGGGAAAAAGCCAAGATCTCTGCGTGGCAGACGAGCGATCTCGATTGGGTCCTTGCTGTGTGGTAGCATGACCCAGCCCTCGTGTTTCCACGGCGGCTCGTTATCGGCGCTTGTGGATGCTTCCGATGCGGTCACGGATTTCGAGAGGTTCGAGGTCGAGACAGATGCAGGGCCATTCCAGCCGTTCGTAGGGAGGCTGGTGCTGTGAATGGGAGGGTACTCGGCGCCCGGGGTGGGCAATAGCAAGTCATCTTCTACGTTAGGCTGTTTCGGTTTCTGCTCTTCCGGCGGTGGCACAGGGCGACCTTTCACGCCACAAGCATCCGCCGGGATAATCAGATGACGGCGGGTCTGCACACTGTCCTGGGCCCACATCCTGTTTGCCTTGCGTAGAGGAGCAGCCTGGCAGTTGTACTTGATGGTGATGCCGGCAAGCGTATCTTCAGGCCTCACTCGGTGAATGTACACCAGCGCCTCGCGGTCAATGTGTTCCGTCGGCGGCGCCGACGAAGAGATGCGCTCGTCAGAGTTCCTCCGCTTAAACTTCCCTGTAGCATCCACGTTCAAATGGCCATCCGCCATGAGCAGGTCCTTCCTTTTCATCGCCCTGACCATAGCCTCCCGCTCCTCCTTCGTCCCCGTCCCGATCTGTGTGTCTCGCGTCGCAGGGCCCCATTGCGCAGGAGGGGCGCTGGTCGTCGCCTTACGGCCATGGGTGGCTTCGAAGGGCCTGCGCTTCCTGGGCACGTCTCCGTTGGGGTCGCTGCCAAGCACATTGGAAGCGAGCCCCTGCAACGTAGTCCACGAGCTGCCCCAGAGCCCGGAGAGCTGGGTCAGCGGATCCTGCGCATTGCCGCTCTGGCTACGGCTGAGGGCGCTCTTGCTGATGGTTGACTCCCTCGACCGGTTCACGGCCTGCGAGGAGCTGGATCGCGAGGGGCCGGCGCCGGGGATCGGGGACGCGGTCCTCGAGGCAAAGGGCGAGGCGGAGGGCGAGGCGGCGCCGCTGCTGTCTACGCTGGCGGCGGCATTGGAGTCGCGGTCGAGGTCGTCATCGACGCCGGAAACCAGGCGCTTGTTGCGCGGGCGGAGCGAGGCTTCGGGGGTGAGATGGGTGCGAGAGGAATGCTGAGAGGCATTGGTGGGGTTCATGGCAGGAATGACAGAGCAGGCGGCGGAGGAGGAGAGACTGCAGGAGACGCGAGCTGCATAGGAAAGCTATGCGGCACTGGCCATAGGCGGAGGGGTGGTGTCGGCGAACGCTTGCGGCGAGCGAAAGTGTCAGGGCGCCAGGCGATGGCAGCCGGATGTTACTCCTTGGCTGACGAGGCGCGTCCGGGCCTGCGAGGTGCGGCGGCCAGGCGGGGACTGATTGGTGCACGCGCATCAGTGCAGAGCGATTACGCTGCCTGCCCCCGGCGCGCGCCCCTCCGAGCAGGACCGACTGATGAGGCCAGCTTTCGCTGCTGCTGCGCTGCGCTGCGCAAGATTGCCAGAGACGATCAAATCTATGTGCGACACCCGCAGGTTCCGCTCGCCGCCCCCGTCCTGACCGCCCGCCCTCGCGCCCGCGAGCTTGTGTTTCTCTCGTGGCCGCTGCTCGCCCGCCGCGCGCCCTGGGCGGATGACGCAATTGCCCTCGCACCAACGCTCTGTGGACACCATCGTGTATTTCCTGAACCAGGCACAACACTTGCATAAAGTCGCCGCCGTCGTGTTCTCTGATTGGATCGTCCAGCTCCCCACACCTTCTCCGTACCAAGACTTCGTCCCCACTCTTTGCGTCCCACAAAGCGCCAGCGCCCTCCCCGTTCCTAATCGTACTGCCATGCGAACGGCCCGCGACCGTACAAGCTGCTTGTCGCGATGTTGATGCCGATGCAAGCAGCATCGAGCACGACGCCCTCGAGCTGGTTGATAATCTGGTACACGCCAGCCCCGAGCACCGGACAAGCGTACCAACCACCGCCCGCCGCGTAGACGAAACCCCCGTCTCGGAACGCCTGAATCCCCCCGACGATGGAAATCTCAGGGATGTATGCACTGTGCGCCTTCGTGTAGGCGAGCGCACCCAGCGGGTCGATGTAGAACCGTTGACCGCCCGGGACGCTGACTTGCTGATAGTG
This sequence comes from Diplodia mutila, assembly GCA_022560015.1. Taxonomy (NCBI): domain Eukaryota; kingdom Fungi; phylum Ascomycota; class Dothideomycetes; order Botryosphaeriales; family Botryosphaeriaceae; genus Diplodia; species Diplodia mutila. The sequence continues at coordinate 164,269 of JAFISB010000041.1, read as the reverse complement.
TGCGAATCAGTAAAACATCATTGGACCCAGTTGCAAAATAAGTCCATCGCCGCAGCAGTACCAAGAATGACACTCACCATGCCTTGATTGCCTACAAGGGCTGTAATGTTCTCCGCAGCATTTCACAGCCCCGGGAAGTCGGAGGGGCACCATGTGCAGACTGAACGACCGATGAAGAAGCCCTCATCACAAGCATTGATGACCTCGTAGTCGAAAGGTTCATACCGAATCAAAACCCGGATCTCGTACGGGCCTTCCGGCAACGGTAGAGGATAGACAGTGCCATTCTCGCATGTGTGGTCCAGAGTAGAATAGCACTGCTCGCCGCAGATCTGGTTCGGCAACCCGTCAACAACTGGGCAGAGGGTTGTATTCCAGCAGGCTGCCTGGTTCAATATCAGCTCGAATTATCTGAGGACGATGAACCTCAAGTTCGGATTACCTGGGATGGATCGTACGCGACGTTGCCGCATGTCTTCACTCCCTGCGCGAACGCAAGACCAGCAACAAGGAAAAAGTACAAAAGGAGATGATTACCCATGGTGAACTGGTTGCGGAAGATTGGTGTCTTTGGAAGTCCTTCCAAGCAATGCTGGATCTCTGAGTTTGTTGACGGGAGCAGTCAATTTATGTGCTCTCGATACGCCTCACTTGGCATCAGGTAGAACCCAGATGTCAACAGAGTCAATACTATCAGTGTGCTAACAATACTTGCTTTGTGCGAAGAAGTTTCCCTGCTACCGTGGTTCTTCGGGACGCGATCCCTCTCAAAAGAGATGCAGCTAGGAAGAATATTGGAACATCGCTCGAGATCGGCTACGCACATGATGTCGCTGCCCGGCATTATGTCCTCGAGACTCTTTCAAGAGACGGTATACTCTGCGTAACTGCGTTAATATTGCTTGGGATTCTGAGACGTAATTTGATCAGGACGCACGCAGTGAGAACGATTTCCGGAAGCTTCCAGTAACATACTTCTCCCATCTTCTACTCGCTTGCAGTCTTCTCGATTCTACAACATATGTAGTCGGTTGAGATCGTTGCCCCTCTTGCTCTATGGGTAAGAAAGATTCCGGCGTCTCCCGTGAATCACGAGAGGAGACCATGTCGCCTGCCGTCAAAGTGATACAAGTAGCTGGAGTTTGATCAACTGAACGCTGTGCAAATCAGGCCTTGATTACTCTGTACGACTTTCGTGTGGAGTTCTTTGAGGGCTGCCACCCTTTTCTGGGATCGGTTGAGTTATCGTCTGAGAAAAGAGGTTCGGAATGCTTCCCCGGGCATGAAAAGGTTCCAGGGTGTTTGTGCATAGGTTGCTTCTGTGTTCATATTCCTGACGTTCTAATATTGATCCAATGATGCTGAATAGAACAGAGGACGGCGATTTTGTTTTGAATCTTCCATCTGTTCATGGACTATGAAGGCCAAAAATAGCTAAGTGAGCAGGAAACGGGCAACGTCCTAGCTCGTAGTGGGAGCATTGTGTTGCAGCTGTGCTGTCTCAAAAGTTCCACAATGATCGTTGCACCTGATCATGCAGTGTCGGGTCCTGGATGTCGATCATTCTGGTTTGGGTCGTTCTGTCCTGCATGCACGACTGTGTCTGGAAATATGAACAGGCTCAGAAAGATGCCGACAGCGATGTTGTGATGCTTTCTGAGGCGGATGGTTGAGCATCGGCGCACAGAAGACAACGGGCGGAGACAGACAAAGGCTCGTACACAGCAGATACTCACAAGGCTGAGCTAATTTGCACGGTGGATCCGCCCTGCGAGGTGGAAGCAGGAAGGGTGGAAGGCTGCAAGTTGCAGCCTTAATCCGAGGCTTTTGAAAGACCCACGGTGTCTGCCAGGTCGGCTTGCGAAAGCCCGAGATGGTTCGCTGGCAAGCGGAAAGAGTGGCTGAAATTCTTCACTGAGAGTCGCGGATGCTGGCCAGGGCGGCCGCTAGCTCGAAACCGGAAGATTGGCGATCCATATTTAGCAAGCGCCATGAGATCACTGGGCTGTCTCACTCCCTCCGCCGCGACTCCGCCACTGAATCCTTCTTTCAGTCGGCTGTTGCCTGCTGCGTGTCTTCCCTTTATATTGCACTCCTTACTTTCAACCCCCAACTGAGCACCTCTCCCCTTCCACGTACCACCATTTCCCGTACGTGCATTTGCAGCCGCGACCATGGGATTCCCCGAACGTCTCCTAGACCCGCTTTTGAAGCGCGGCGTTGACATCGCCTCCAACCTGCTCGAGAAGCACTACGCCAAGGCTGTCGAGAAGCGTGAGGCTTCCGGCGGCAGCGACGATGACCTCGAGACCGGCGTTCTCATCACCGTCGGCCTCACCGTTTTCGTTTTCATCGTCTTCTCTGGCTTGGTAAGGCTGTCTACATATCCCTCCAGATGCCGCTCTGCTTACCTGATTAGGTTCAATACACTCTTCGCCATGTCGTCACCACCCTCGCCCTTGTCGAGACTCCCGCTACCGCTATCCAGCTCTCTGCCGCTCACCCCGACGAAGAAAGCAACGTGAAGCTTAGCGACAAGGAGGCTGAGGCTGAAGCCTTCCTCGGAGGCTCCCTGCCTAAGCTCACCGTCGTCAACACCAAGCCCGTCACCTCGAAGATCCGCACCACCATCAAGCATATTACTTCTCAGGCTGGATGGACTGCGCGCTGGCGTGGCATGGGCTACGGCATCATCTACTCGCTCTCGTTCTCCACGTTGGCCCAGTTCTTGGCGGCCGTCACCCCTAACCTTCCTGGCCTGAACATCGTCGGTGTTCTTCTCGCCACTGTTATCGCTGCTCCGGTGCACATGATTTGGACCCACGCTACCATCGCACTTCCTGGAACTTCGTGGAGTGCCCGTTGGACCCCTGCCAAGGGCTTGGCCTGTTACAAGAACCTCGCCGTTCCAGCCCTTGTCTACGAGGGTGTTCAAATCTTGGTCGCCTACATGACCGTCTGCATGGCCACGCTCCTGAGCCTTGATGTGTCGGCTAGCGCTGACGCCACCCCCTCCCAGAAGGCTTGGACTATTGTTCGCCTTGTTGGTGGCGTGCTGCTTCTTGCTGCTGCGGGTATTTTCGTCATTCTTCCCGCTCACACCCAGCTCGTTCGTGTCGAGGCCTCGATGCTTTCCGATGACGAGGACACTATTGTCCCGTTCGACCGTACCTTTGGCGGAAAGGTCGTCCCCAGGGTGCTCGGCGGATCTGGTGCCATCGGTTTCATGGACGCATGGCGCTCGTTCAACCGTGAGGCCCGCATCCGCGTCGTCAAGCTCTACCTGAAGATCTTCGCTATTAGCGTGGCTCTCTTTCTTCTTTTCGTACACGTGATCGGCATGGAAGTCTTCCTTCTCAGCAAGCACTCAGTCGGCGACGTTGTCAACGCTGCTCAGCAGCAGGCTCTTTAAAGCTTCGTGACACATGGTCCACGATCACACAGCCCCAAACAGAGGCAAATAGCAGGCCTTTGTAGACAAGTCATTCGACCAGGACTGCTAGCAAGTTTACAACTTTCTTCTCCCCCACTAAACTTCATTTTCCTTTCACCTTCAGGCTGGCAGCAAGCGCTGTAAACCAGTGCCTTCCACGATTCACGTACAAGATACCAAATTGAAGCTTTGATTACTTGACCTAGAGTCGAATAAATGGCTGTGGCTGTCGCGTGAGCATGTATTCTGTCGGGACGATAAGGGCCCGTTGGCCGAAATGTGGCGTGTGGCTAGACAATCACATGCCGGGAATTACACTACGCAAATGAGGGGTGGCCGAGAGAATAAGTCGGGACGGGTGCGGCATGCGGCCGGGTGGGTAGACCAGGTGGCGGAGGGTGCGCTCGCGTGCAGTATCATCTGCAGCGAGGAGTTGAGACAAAGGAAGTGACGGGGTTGGAAGGGCTGGGTTGTGAGAGGGCGGCTGGGCGTGGAAGGCCGCGGCAGCTCGCTTTTGCTAGCGCTAGTGTTTCGTCATCGGGACGCTGGCGCCCCAAAACTCCAGGCTGTCGCGCGACCAGTAAACCTGTTAGACGGAACAAACGCGCCTGCCACAGCATCAGCTTGCCGGCCACACAAAAAGCGTAGCCTCCCCGAGCCCAACCAATCCCGAAGCTACCACCTTCTCCCCCAATCTCCTCTCCCTTCCAAAGCATGACCACCGAGGCTCCCCCCCAAATTCCCACGCCGGATCTCAGCATCACCCACGGTGGAAACTACGTCGATCTCGATCCCACAGCTCCCGTGCAAGACTTCCCCGAGCACAGCGCTCCCGAGCCCACCTCTGCGCCCGCAGCCGAGCACACTCCACAGACAAACGGCAACTACAAGACCGCGATTGTCAACTGTAAGGTACGTGCTCCTGCTCAGCGAGAGCTATGCACCCTGGTCATCGGCGGTTCCGGAACGGCAGCTAACGCTCGGTGCATAACCACAGTTCCCTTATCTGCTCTTGCGCGCACACCACCTCACTCCCAAACTCCTCGCCTGACTCTCCTTTCGCAGCCGCGCAATCTGCCATGGACTCGGTTCAGAACTCCTCGTTCGCCCAGCAAGCCGTCAACGGTAAGGTATGTGCTCCCCGCTCGGTCTGTCTTTTTGCGCAGGACTGTGGGCTAACCGCGCAACAGGATTCCTCTTTGTTCCCGTCTTCAAACCCGCGCAACGTAGCGTTACTGACCGTTCCTAGGCCCTGTCGGCCAGAGCGTCAAGTCTGAGACTGCGAAGACGCAGTCTGAGTTCCGCGACCTCGCCGATGCTCGTCGCGTGCCCGGCCAGCCTGCCGCTACCGGCCAGCCCTTGACCCGTAGGCAGCAACAATTGCGACCCCGGCTACTTCACGAAGATGTGCTGACAAATTTCTAGACTACCACTCGATGTTCTACAGGCTTCTTAGCGTAAGTTTGCACGCATCCACTTTGACGTCACGATCACTAACTAGCTGCAGTGGAGGAACCCCCGCGCGACTGCCATCTCCTTTGCCTGCTCCGTCCTCTTCATCTTCACCGCACGCTATGTCAACATTGTCCGCTACATCTTCAAGCTCCTCTGGGTCACTCTGGGCTGTGCGTATACAATTGGTCACGAGATTTGATCGGTGGATTCTGACAAATGACGGCAGGCACCGCGTTCGCCGAGGTCGCTGGACAGGCCGCTCTGGGCCATGGACTTGCTACGCAAATGCGCCCGCGCAAGTACTACATGATCCGCAAGGACTCCTTGGAGCGCCTGACGGACGACATGGAGCAGCTCATCAACTTCTTTGTCATTGAGTTCCAGCGTGTGGTGTTCGTCGAGAACATCTACGTCAGCGCCGCGGTAAGCACAAATCCAAAGCATCAAGGTTCAGTGGCCGTTTTCGGAGATGTGCTAACATATTGGGTAGTGCTTTGTTGCTTCCTTCATCTCCTATTTCCTCATCAAGTGGCTCCCTCTCTGGGGTCTTGGCCTGATCGCCACGGTCCTCGTCTACATGGGCCCTCTCGTGTACATCCAGAACAAGGAGTACATTGACGAGCAGCTCCGCCTCACCAACCAGATGCTGAATGAGCAAACCAACCAATTCAAGGACCTTGCTGCTCAACACAGCACTCGTGCGCAGAAGCAGCTGAAGGTCTACGCCAACGAGTACAGCAACAAGGCGCAGGATTTCATTGGGCAGGCCAAGAACAAGGCTTTCCCTGCCAGAAGCCGGCCGACGACGCCTGCTGCTCCTGCTGCGGCCGCTCCCGCTGACACCATCCCGGTCCCTGAGATGGCTCATGAGAAGGCTCCGGTACAGGAGGCTGACTTCCCCGAGGCTCCTACGGAAGCCCTCACGAACGATGTTCCCGTGGTTCCCGAGGTCCACGAGCCTACTGCCAACTTGAATGACACCCACACTCCTGAGGCGGCGATGTAAATGAAGGAGTTCCTCCATCTATCGCTAAGCCTATGTATGGATAACGCGGATAACAGACGCTGGTGATACCGGCGAATGCTTATCCTTATCCGAAATTGTACGGATGAGATGACGGATGACTTGACGGGTGCTTTCCTGTCTTCGTAACGAGAGCATGGCATCTCGCCGTGGCACCACCCTTTTGTTTTGCTTTCATTCAGTGCAGTATGATCTATACGGAACACACTGCGTTATTGCATTCCGAAAAAGCGAACCTCTTTTCACTTCCACACATCATGCAGCGGTTTCTACTCTTTCTCTCTCCGGCTTCATTTCAACATTGGCGGGGCATTGCTGGTGCTGGTAATAGCAGAAATAAACGGGTGAGCAGTTGAAGGGCCTGGCGGTTTGGTAATGTTAGATTGAAATGGAGTTCTCCAATGTTGCATTCTGTGTGTGCCCTAAATTATTTTTTGCCCCGAATTTGATCACATTTGACGCGCAAGTTACCTAATGTACTGGCCCTTCTACGGCTGGGAGATCCTTAATTGTGGGACTTTCGAATACATAGAGGTAAAGGCGCTCAGCTTGCTCGTCACAAAGTTTCATTTGGCTTCGAGCCTTTCGCTCAATCCTGCTCATACTGCATCCACCTAGTCGTCTCACGATCACACCAGTCCCAGAAAAGTTCGGCGACACCCCAGCCTCCCTCATAGTTCAGGCGTATCGCCTGCTGCAAGCCTTGACGCGGTTCGAAGACGCGTCCCCACGGGACGACCAGGCAGCCGGCGTTGTGCTGGCCGATGGCCGGACTGAAGCCGGCGAAGAGCTCTGTGCAAGCGCCGAGCTTAGCGGGGTAGAGGATGATTTGCTTTTTGTTCGTGTCAGCATTGCATCCGCAGTTACACAGCATGGTAGTCTCAAGGTGGAAGAGGGGGACGAAGCGAAAGTCCTTACCATGAGGAAGGCGACGATGGCGTTGGAATGTCTGAACAACTCGGTCCGCAGGTTGCCCGGGTTGTAGGCGGCGCTGACGATACCGGTGTCGCGGCCATGACGGCGGGCGAACTCAGAAGCGAGGAAGAGATTGCCGACCTTGGACTGGGCGTAGTTGGTGGCGCCGCTGGCGTGGGTGACGGGGGCCTTCTTCTTATCGTTCCAGTCGATGCCGAACTCGGGAGCGGTCTCGATGGCGACGGAGGCTGCCCAGGTGACGCGCACGGCGTTGGGGCTGGAGATCTGGGCCGTCTTCTCGAGCAGAGGGAGCAGCAGCTTGGTCAGGAGGAAGGGCCCCAGGCAGTTGGTGCCCATCTGCAGTTCGTAGCCCTCTTCGGTCGTGCTGCCGTCGGCGATGGGGGTCATGACGCCGGCGTTGTTGACCAGCACGTCCAGGCGCTGCTCGCGCTTGAGGAAGTCCTCGACCGTCTTCTTGATGGAGGCGAGGTCGCCCAGGTCAAGCTTGAGGTACTCCAGGCGGCCGTCGGAGCGCGGCACCTCATCCTCGATGTCGGCGATGGCCATGGCGGCCTTCTTCACGCTGCGGCCGGCGATGTAGACGGTTGCGTTCTTGGCGTACAAGGCCTTGGTGAGTTCGAAGCCGACGCCGCCATAGCCGCCGGTAACGATGATGACCTTTGCGGTGGGTTAGCCGATGACGGTTCACTGAAGGAGACTACTCGTTCGGTCGTACTCTTCCAGACTGGTCCTCCAGGTTCTCTGGGTTCAGAGGGGGCGATGGGATGAAAAAGGATTGAATGAAGATGTTCTTCAGTCTCTCGATCCAGCCCGCCATATTGGTTTGAGAAGGGACAAATGGAAAGGATGCAAGCGGACTACGACTTAAGGGGAGAAGTGCAAAGTAGCTGGTCGATTAGTAGGGTTAAATTGGCGAACGGTCGTGAGCGGGGGTGCTGCAATGCGGGGAGTGGAGCGGGCGAACCCTGAGATATGAATTGAGTCGCGTGGATGCGATGCAGTGCAGCGGGAGTGTGGAGAATGCGGTCCCGGACTTCTCTGGCCTTCGACAGTTGCGATGACGCCAGACCGCTTCCAGGATCCCTGCGCGAATCTTCCTTAGCTCGCGTTCTCGCCTATCGGCCCGGGATTGTCGTCCCGAAGCTGCGTTTTGGGAAGCCAAGAAGAAAGACATGTTACCGCAAGAAATAGCACTCTGCAACCTGTCTAGCATGTAGCTATTCGGCAGATGAGGCTCTCACGCCACCTTGGCGATTGAGCAGCCGCTGCTGCTGTTGGTGGGAAACGCCTTTGCCAAGCTTTGGACCTGCCGGATCTACTTTTGGCCGGCGTCGCGGCGGGGCGGTAGGTAGCCAGGTCGAAGAAAATAATGTGAGCGCCCGCGACCAATCCAAAGCACGCACCACACCCTCCCAACTTACCTTTTCCTCTCGCGCATTCTGATCACCATGGGCAGGCGCGGAGGCAGAGGCGTACGTCCCTCTCCCCACACAACCTAGCCTCTGTACTTACACAATTCTAGGGCGGTCGCGGTCGCGGTCGCGGCCGTGGCGGCAACCGCGGCGGTTGGAGCGGCGGATCTCGTGGCGATTGGAAGGAAGTCGAGAAGCACAACGTCAACTTCGAAAAATACTACAACGAGCTTGGGCTCGTGCCCGAGGAGGAGCGCGAACAGTTTTGGACTGCCTTGAAAAAGGAATTGCCCAACAGCTTCCGCTTCACTGGCTCCAAAGGGTACCCCGCCCCGCCTCACCACCTTTGGTCATTTTCGCTCACGTCTACAGCCATGCTCTCGCCGTCCAGCAGCGCCTGATCGACCAGTACATCCCGGAAATCACAAAGGTCACCTTCGACGGTCAGAAGGTCGAACCTCCCACCCAGCTCGAGTGGTTCCCCGAGAAGCTCGCCTGGCAGATGACGACCCCGAAGAACGTCATCCGCAAGTTCCCTCCCTTCGCCTCCTTCCAGAAGTTCCTCGTTTCCGAGACCACCGTTGGCAATATCAGCAGGCAGGAGGTTGTCAGCATGATCCCCCCGCTGCTCATCGATATCAAGCCCTGGCATACTGTGTTGGACCTGTGCGCCGCTCCTGGTAGTAAGTCGGCGCAGCTGTGCGAGGCTGTTCATGCCGGCGAGGAGGCTCGTATCCGCAATGTCCTGCGCAAGCTGGCGCCGGAACTGGGCCGCGAAATCAGCCCCGACGGCGCTGAGGTCGAGGCGGAGAAGGACCAGGCTGGAGAGGACGATCTCGACCTCGGTAGGGCGACCGGTCTTTTGGTCTGCAACGATGTCGACAACAGGCGCGCCCACATGTTGGTCCATCAGGTCAAGCGCCTGAACTCCCCGAACTTGGTCGTCACCAACCACGATGCCACTCTTTTCCCCTCAATCAGGATTCCTTCGGAGAAGGGTCAGCCCAACAAGTACCTGAAGTTCGACCGTATTCTGGCCGATGTTCCGTGTTCCGGAGACGGCACGGCTCGCAAGAACCCGAGCGTTTGGAAGGATTGGACCGCGGGCAACGGCCTTGGACTCTACATCACTCAGCAGCGCATTCTTGTTCGCGCGCTGCAGATGCTGAAGGTCGGCGGCCGTGTGGTTTATTCGACTTGCAGTTTGAACCCTATCGAGAACGAAGCCGTGGTTGCAAGCGCTATCGACCGCTGCGGTGGCATGTCCAAGGTCCGCATCCTTGATTGCAGCCAGGAGCTTCCAGGTCTGAAGAGGGTTCCTGGTCTGAACACCTGGAAGGTTATGGATAAGCAGGCACGGATGTACAGCTCCTTTGAGGAGGTTGCTGCCAAGCAGTCGGAACAGGGTGAAGAAGCTCTGAAGAAGATCGTGGAGGGCATGTTCCCCCCCAAGTCTACAGAGAACGAGGAAGAAAGGATACCGCTCGAGCGTTGCATCCGCGTCTATCCTCACCTTCAAGACACTGGTGGTTTCTTCATCACGGTCATCGAGAAGAAGGAGGAGATCAGGGCTCGCCCTGAGTATCAGGCAGGTGCTTCTGGCGCAAGGACCGTTCCTCCGGCGCCGATCACGAATCTGGTCAATGAGATTGAGCAGAAGACCGAGAACGGGGAAAAGCTGGAGGGCCTCAAGTCTTTGGACGAGGTTGCGAACACCGACAGCAAGGCCGAGGGTGCTCCGGTTCAAGGCAATGACTCTGCCGCAGTGCGAAGCAACCTGCCCCCGCCATCGCCTGCGAAGAGAAGCTTGGAGGATGTTGAGGCTGAGGATCCTGCTGCCAAGCGGACCAAGGTCGAAGTCCCGCCAGAGCACGATCAGGTCCCGCCTGCTGTTTCGGAGCGCGAACACAAGGCTGAAGCTACCGTGACTGATCTTTCGAAGCCCGAGAGGAAGAGGCGGGATCAGCCGCATGAGGAGCCTTTCAAGTACCTGGACCCTGAGCACGAGGTCTTGGAAGACATCTTCGGCTTCTACAAGATCGCCCCTAAATTCCCCCGCGATCGCTTCATGGTCAGGAACGCCTCTGGCGAGCCTGCTAAGGCAGTCTACTACACCTCAACGCTTGCGCGGGACATCCTTCAGATCAACGAGGGCAAGGGTATGAAGTTCGTTCACTGCGGAGTGAAGATGTTCATGAAGCAGGACGCCCAGGGCCAGGATATCTGCAGGTGGCGTATCCAGTCTGAAGGTCTTCCAATCATTGAGCCCTGGGTTGGCGAGGAGAGGATTGTCCGTCTGTACAAGCGCGACACTCTTCACAAGCTCCTGATTGAGATGTTCCCCAAGGTTGCGGGCGACGGATGGAAGGAGCTTGGTGAGATTGGTGAGAGGGTGAGGGATATTGGTATGGGCTGCTGTGTTCTCAGAGTGGAGAGCAGCGATGCCGAGGGTGGATTCAAGTATGCACTGTATCCCGACGCTTTCGGGGCTTTTAAGGCTGACCACAATACAGGGACCGTCTGGTTCTTCCGCTCTGGAGGAGCATGGCCTCCTTGAATCTGATGTTGCCGAAGGAAGAGCGCAGGTAAGTCTACTGCCCCCGGCCTCCGAGTCCGCATATACACAAGCCATGCAGGTCACGCCACAATATGGGACGATTAGCTAATTGGTTCAGGGCTATGCTTCTTCGTCTTTACAACGACAACTCCGAGCTCATCGACCACTCCAAGAAGAACTTCAACAAGCCCAGCGGCGAGTCTGAAGCCAAGGACGAGCCAGAGGCGAACGGGGAGGATGACGGAGCAATGGACGTCGAGGTCAAGGACCTTGTTTCGGATGCTGCGCCTGACGACGACGCCATCATGGCCGAGGACAGGGCGGACGCGGCCAAGCAAGCGGAAAAAGATGATACCCGGGAGGCTGCAGAGGGTGACGTTGTTGCGCGTGAGGACGACGTCGTTAACACCACGGTCTGATTTGAAAGATATTAGCAATATGGTTGGATACTTCAGCAAAGACAGTCTTTCGATGATGGGGCTTACAGCTAGTCGTACGGCCACTCGGGTTGAGGGCAGGGGCTACGGACTTTTCCGGGCTCTACCACTTGTATCAATGGTTTTCCATGGGTCTGATTCATTGCAGCCGCACGTCTCCGATGCAGCAAAAAGTTTATTTCTACCGAGCTAAGATAGGTGGGTAATTCTCACCCATGGGACGGAAAAGAAAAATCAAGTACATACCAAACGGAGCGCTGGTGAGGATGAGTGTGCATGTACTTTATGCCTACCCTTGGTGTTATTCTGCTTCACCGCTCCAACTGCCAGCTCATGTAGCGCGGCAATCATGACCAAATCAAGAGGAGATGGTCCAGGTCGGAAGTGCGCCGGAAGCGGCAGGGAATAAGCTTGCAGCAAGAGTGTGGGGAAGCTCTGGGCATATGCGGGGAAAGCTGCAAGGTGGGCGGAGAAGCTCCCACGGCTCCCTGAAACTTGCATCCTCCTTGGCTCAGCACCGCAGGATATCCATAAGTCCGCAGCTCGGTATAATAGGTCTGCGTGGAGATGGCCTCCCTGCTCTCCTTGGGTTTCCCTCCACCCGCATATTCCTTGTGCGCCAACTCTCAGTGTTGCAAAGCAGTATCTCAAGCAGTCCCACGCTCGACCCCTCTGTAAGCTCAGTTGCCGCGTCACCGCACCACCATCCATCCTTGCGGCACCACATTGATCTTCTGCAACGCAAAACGGGGAAAGGAAAACCAACTAGTTCCCAAGACCATACGCCTGTGAAACGAACAAGTATTCTCTCCCCTTCATCTCCACCAAACATCATAATTCAGAGCAGAGAAAAAAGTAAAAATAAAAATGACGTCCCCAAACCCTCGCAACGCCCTATCCAAGACCGCGGCGGCGGCCTCCTCCACCACGGCCCGCGCCGTCGCCTTCGCGCCCACCGTCGCAATCAACGCCGCCCTCTCCCCCTCCCTGACGGGGCTGCTGCTGCTCGTCCTCACCACCCGCGGCGGGCCGTCGCTGCTGCGCGACGCGCGCGCCCGGCTCGAGCGAGCCCTGGGCGGTGCGCAGATCGTGGACCGTTCGCGGCGGGTGGAGAGGGCGACTAGGGTGCTGAAGGTGCTGTTCGCGGTCGGGTTGGCGAGGGTGGCGAATGCGGTGTTGAGCCGGTGGGCGATGAGGCAGTGGCGGTGGCGGGGGTTGGGGTGGAAAGGGCCGGTGGTGTCGAGGGGAGGAGGGGTGGGGGCGGAGAGGGTCGAGGGAGATCGTCTCGCGTGGGATTTTGATGGGAAAAGGGGGGTGGGGGAGGTGGTGGTCGTGACGGGCGGGTGCGGGGGCATCGGGAAGGAGACCGTGATGGGGTTTGTGGAGGGACTGAAGGGGGGTAGGCGCGGGGTGGAGGGGGTGAAGGTCGTGGTGGTGGATGTGGTGGAGTTGCCGGCAGAGCTTGAAGGGCGTAAGTTCACTTCCCCTTGTCGTAGCACCGATGCTGTGCTGATCCGGACGATTTGCAGGCGCCAACGTCGTCTTTTACGGCTGCGACTTGACGTCGCCGGCCTCAATCCATGAGACGGCCAGCTTGATCCGCGCTGACTGCGGCGATCCGACTGTCCTTATCAACAATGCGGGCATCGCGCAGCAGCACGCCATCCTCGAGGGCAACGATGAGTACGACGAGCAGCTCTTCCGCGTGAACGTGCTCAGCCACTTCACCCTCATCCGGGAGTTCCTGCCGGGCATGCTGGCCCAGAAGAAGGGCCACATCGTTACCGTTGCCAGCTTGGCGAGCTACTACACCCCTTCCGGCATCGTCAACTACGCTGCCAGCAAGGCCGCAGTCTTGTCTTTGCACGAAGGTAAGCACAAACTCTCTGTTCCAGTGAGAAAAAAGAAAGGGAAATGTTCAACCATGCCTAAGGTCTCAACGTCGAGCTGCGCCACCGCTACGGCCCCGCCGGAAAACATATCATCACTTCCATCATCCACCCGACGTGGACCCAGACGCCGATCATGGACTCGTGGGTAGCCAGCCTGAAGAGGAGCCGCACCCCCATCATTGAACCCGCTGAGGTTGCAGGCAAGATCGTGCGCCAGGTGCTTCGCGCCGAGCCGGCCCAGGTGTTTGTGCCGGGGCGCGGCGCGCTGCTTTCCGGGTTCAAGGGCTGGCCGACTTGGCTGCAGGAATTCCTTAGGGATGGCGGTGATAGGAAGACGAGGCCGCTTGACGAGGTGAAGGGCAAGGGTAGGACTGGCGATGTTGGATACGGTGTCGGTGAGGATAGGGATGCGTTTGGTAGTTCGAGGAGCTATGATATCGTGGAAGGGTAAAGCTTAGCTGTCGACTTTCCTTACCGATGGATACTTTTCTTCTCTTGTCTACGGAAGTTGTACATGACAAAGCAGGATATCGTGCTGTAAAAGGATTGACCAAATGCTCTACAGATACCGTGTCAGGGTGCCAAATGTTTCTTTGGGAGCTTATTTGTTGGTGGTTTCAATATATCGGCGGTTTCCATGCATTCATTCATCATGTAATTTTGTTATTGATCTTCTAAACCATTCCAAAAAAAAAAACACTTAAGCGTCAACTCCCATACGCAACGCCCGCTACGCAGATGCGCCGAAGAAGGATCCTTTGAATAAGAAACGACCTACACAATGCACCCCACTCAAACACCACATACCATGAACAAAGCCCCACCCACCGTGACGACCACAAACCCGACCGTCAAAACCGCCGCCCCGGCCTTATCCTTCGCCGTCACCTCGCCCACCCTCAGCTGCGCCGCCACGCCACTCCCCGTCCCGGCGCTCGGATCGCCCTTGCTGCTCCCACCCGTATCCGCGCTCAGCGGCGGCTTTGGCGTCGCGGCACCACCGGTGCCGTTGTCCACGAACAGCATGTTTGCCTGGACGACGCTCAGCGCGCTCATCTGTTCGCCGATTCCCTGAAAGCCGTCCCACGCGTCCTGGTACCAGCGCCTGCCGCACATGATCCCTCCGTCGCCGCCGGAGCACTGCTTGGCGGCGCCCAGCGCGCTGGCGCGGAGGCGGGGCGCGACGCCGGCGGCGGCGGCGACGGAGGGGGCGAGCTGGGCGGCGACGGCCATCCAGCGGGCGAGGTAAGCTTTGAAGGACGGTTGGTCGTTGTCGCACGTCTGGCCCTGCTCGCAGGTGATTTCGGACATGATGTCGCCGTTGGCGTACCGCTCGGGGAAGAAGGTGTCGTAGGTGCCGTTGAGTAGGCCGGACAGGCGCGTCTCCCACGCGATGGCGCCGTCGGTGTGGTTGTACATGTAGGCGGCGCCGGCGACGAGGGTGCCGTAGTTGTACGTCCACTGTAGGCGGTCGGCGGTGCTGCAGTTGGTCGTCGTCGACGTGCCGTCGTTGACCGTGTATTTTGTTGGTGACGACTTGGTGTCGAGCAGCGGCGACTGCGCGAGCCAGTCCCACATGCGCTCCGCCCAGTCGGCGTAGGTGGAGTTGCCCGTGTAGCGCGCCAGCCGCGCCGAAAGCTGGAAGAAGCCGCCGTTGGAGATGGCGTTCTTGTAGTCGTACCCGGTGTTGAAGGTGAATATCTGCCAGTGCAGACCGCCGCCGCACGAGCTGCGATCCCAGCGCGTGGCTTGTGTGTTGAAGACGGCCTGGGCCAGTGCCAGCCATTGTGGTTGGTCGGCTGGTGGGTTGGGGAAGCCAAGTTCGGCGGCGGAGAGAGCGGCAAAGGCCCAGAAGACTTGATCATCATTGCCCTGTAAATGAGAATAAGCACGATGGCTCCGCACGAACGCTTCGGGTGCAAGGGCACACCTCGTCTCTCGTCTGGTTCGCCGGCATGAAGTCCTTGTTTTCTCCGACCTGAAAAAGCAAGGCTTGTGATGTGACGTCGTTGTAGGTGGTGTCGCCAGAATAATACCAGTACTCGACCATGGTCATGAACATTGAGCCCGCCTCCCACCAGTAGTATGGCTGAGGCAAGTAGCCCGGGATCTGGCCGGTTTGGTTCCCCGTGTAGGATCTCATCATTCCGTAGGCGATGGTGCTGGCAGCAGACTTGATGCTATCTTCACCAGGTCAGGACGACGATGCAGTGACTGAAAGGAAGTCTGTCTCACTTGGATCATCGATATCGAGCGTCAAGGCGGCAGTGCGCTGCACGAAGCGACTCAGCGACAGCAGTGCCGCAAGCGTAGGACCGAACGCCCGCATTTTCCGAAGCAGCGAAAATGGTTTGTTGAAGGAAGGGCGAGCAGAGAAGAGAGCGAGAAAACCTGAGCAGCAACGGGGGTGGCTGTGAGACGGCCTGAATGACTGGCTGAAGCCTCGGGGGCCAATGGCAGCTGCTTCGGCCGGGGAGAGCCGGGGGTGCTGCGGCATGGGACGATCCATGTGTGGGCAGCAGCAGCTACTCAGGCCGCCGGCGGTCCGGCCGCCTCCCTTCGCAGCGAATCACCATCTCGACATAGGTTCATGCAGCTGACGCGGCCAGCGCTTGCAATGACGCTCTTGATGGTTGAGACCGGGATGGAAAGCGTCGCACAATGCCCAGGGAATGATGAATGTCGATCGGGGCGGGTGTCAAGCTTTCCAAGCTTTGTGGGGGAAAGGCTTGTCTGCTCTTGGCACCCTGTCGCCCGCTTGTCGCCCGCCTGGTGTTCCCACTTTTCCCCTCTCTCATTTCGCCCGCCCCAGCCCCAGCCCCTGTTGACTTGTGCCCTTCCCCGCCTCGCGACATTCTGGAGAAGGTCTTCTGCTTTATCGTTATCCGTTCCCTGTCCTCAACAACGCACCAAGACTCACGAGCAAAGTCTTCATACGTTTACTGAAACGTCTAAGCCTTAAAGTCGTCTAGATCGGGAACGCATTGTTGATCCACAAACGGGATTCGGTAGCAGACTAGGCAACGCCTGTCTGCCTTGCCGTCAGCTTTCATATGGATCCACATTATTAGACCTTCACTTCTCTCCAAATCCCAAAGGCCCGCGGGTTGGCCTGCATCTTCTCATCGCCACGTCTCTACTCTCCTGTGGGACGCACATTGCGTTAACGCCGTTTTGTATTAATGAAGAAGATCGTGTGGTGTACCTTGACTTTTTCGCCAAACTCCTGAGCTGCATCAGGATTCGCAAGCTATTAAGTTCGGCCATCCAACTCGTTCCCATTTCGCCTTCTTGGTCCATAGCGTACTGATCCCTACCCATATCCTACTCTTTGTCTTTCTTCTCTCCCACCGTCTGCTTGGGAATGTAATCAGGCCCTCATCCCAGTCCAATTGGGAGGACGTGGAGTGACGGCTCCATTATGCTGCTTCAAGGCTGAGTAAGACGCAAAGAGACAGTCCGCCTTGGCCGGTCGTGTGCCTCTGTGGAGGGTGCCGTTTTAGTAATGAGTAGGGCAATCAAACATCACGTTCAGGCAGAAAGACCACGCTTCTCGCTCTCTGTGAAGAAAATGATCATGCGGTAGATCTTGCGGACCAGTTCATCAGCCTCCTCGTCGAGTGCCTGGAGTGAAAAGCATTGTTAGCATCCAGCATCCGCCAGGGAGAGGGCCGCAACTTACCATTGACAGCTCATCAACGAGCGCTTGAGGCGTGCCCCTCTTGCGGATGTGCTCGAGGATGACCTCTACGATAGCCTGCTCCTGAATCCCGAGCAATTCCACAATCTTCCTCTCAACGAACGGCTGCAACTGTTCGCCAATGACTTCGTCTAGCAAGTGGTCCCACTTGACCTCCCAGGCCCACAAGCCATCGTGATCCACCGGGATCTCGCGAGCAAGTTGCTGCGCTGCCTGCTGACGCTCTTCCTCCGACATGGTGGCCACATCCGAACTGTCGAACTTGATGGGAATAAGTTTGCGAGGTTGAGCGTTGGCCGCCGCCGCATCCTCTTCGTCCTCGAGCAGGCCCTCGACCTCGGCAGCGGTACGACGTGGCGCTGCCTGTTGAGCGCGCTGAGAGGCTGCAGCACCAAGGGACATTTTGAATCGCGCCGGCTCGCGGGGGGTTGTGGGCGTGTTGCGGTCGGCGATATCCTTTGCTGTCTGCGAGAGGAATGAGTCGGCCAAGTCGCGAGCTTCCTGGTTCTTCTCCTTTTCCTTCTGCTTCTCGCGCTCTTCCGCACTGCGGTCTTTGTCATCCGCAGCAGCCTCACGCGCACGGAAAGCAGCCCTGTTGCGTAGCCACATAGTTCTGTCCGCGTAATACTCCTCGGTGCGGCGGGTTGCCTCGGCGTCGTCATCCCATTCAGCCAGCCTTTTGCGCATCGCCTCAATCTCCGCCTCACGTGTTGCTGCCTCCTTCTTCTCGCGTGCCTCTTCACGTTCCAGGGCAGAGGCGCGAGAAGTTTCACGGCTCACCCAACGACGCTCGTACTCGAGGTAGGTCCTTTCTTCCTCTTCCTCCTTCTTCTTCCTACGACGCTGCTCCAACTCCTCGTCACTCGCCGAATCATCCTCGTCAGGGCGGTTAATGTACGGGCAGTTGGCCATGTCCCTGACGGAGATTGTACCACCGCCAACGAAAGCGACGCCATTCTGATAGTCCTTGGGAATTTGAGCTCCCTGGAAAGCTTTTGGGCCACTGGGGGCACCTTCAACACCGCGCTTGCTAGGACCAAGAGGGATACCGTTGGCGCCACCAGCAGGACCGCTAGGGGCCGAAGCAGGTGGTGAGGCAAGACGGCTGTAGCGAGCTCCCGAACTCTTCTGCCGTTCAAGCTTTTCAATCTCCTCCTCACGTGCTAGACGTTCCAAGTCCCTGCGAACGCTCCTGTCACGGAAAGCTGCGATTTCCGCTGCAACAGTTTCACGCATCTCGGGCGGAATATCCGAAAGCTCGTCCTCGACGGTCAGGGGGATGGTGACAACTTCGCCAGTTGCGCCGTCCACCTTAGTCTCGGCGCCCGCCATACTGACATCTCCATCTGCGTCCTCGGTAATGTTCTCGCGAGGGTTCTTGAGACTAGCCAGGACGCCAGTGAGAGCATCTTTAGCAGTATCAACGCGGAACTGGGAAGCCGTCTCGTCCTCATCACGCTTGCCCTTCCACTCCTCGGCGTACTTCATGGAAGCCTCGTCGACAACAACCTATAGGTGCCATGAGTACTCCTGCAGTCAAAAATGGATGTCTGGGGAACGTACCAAAAGCCGTGCCATCTCAACCTCCTCGTCTTCACCCTTTCCAGGCTCCTGTTTCTTGGCCGGCACCACAATGCCATCTTGGAAAATGGCAGCGGCTGTCTCCAAACTCTCGGCGTCCTCGAACTCGGCGAAACCGAACTTGCAAGGCTTGTTGTCCGCATCCGTTGCTCTCGTCCACCGGCGCAAGCTGCCCGCACAGCGCAGAATCCTCTCCAGCCCCTCATCACCGCCGACACCTTCTGTGATATTGCTGACGAAGATGGTGCGTGCAATTTCCTCTCGTGTGGGAGGCTGCAGCGACATCATCGACTCACGTTGTTGTGCCCGTGAATCCGAGCCGCGATAGTCGCTGCCCAAACCGGCACGTCTGGCGCCCCCAGAGGTGGACTCGCTACCTCCCTTGCGATCATCTCCCTTTGCGCTCGGTCCGGTAGTTCCCAAACGGATGACGGGGGCGTTGAAGTTGATGTTGGGCATGCCAGCTGGTGGAGCGAAGCTCGGGGGCAGGTTGCCGGGGCGAGCGGGCAGCGGCGACTGCGACTGCTGGATACCGGGAGGAGGGGTGACACCGGGAGCTGGCATGGCTCCTGGAGGCGGTCCTGCAAGCATGTGGGGTCAGTCTGGTGTCGTGTGCATTGCGACAGCAGCTTTCTTGTCCTTACCCATTCCCGGCGGAGGTGCCATGCCCGGCGGGGCGCCTTGGGCACCTGGAAAGGCACCATAGCCCGGCGGACGACCGTACTGTCCTCCAGCTAAAAGAGATCAGCAAATGTAGCTCTGGGAATGCGCGCGGAGTAGACGTACGAAAGTTGTACATATTTGTGTCGCTGCGCGTCAATGGATCTCGAGCGGGAGATGATGGAGCTTGGAGGCAGCTTCCCGTGAAAGCGCGTCGTGGTGGTGAGCGGAGCGCGCAACGAAAAGAGCGACGCAAATGGTGTGGTGAAGGTCGAGGAGCGGGCCAACGAGTAAAGTGCTGGAGGCCTGCGCGTCGAGCCACAGAGCTTCTCTTCAAGCCTTAGCGCACGGACCATGTGCGGAATCATTTTCGTCTCCAGACGCCGTCCGCCAGCACCTCCATACCATTGCTAACGTACGTCATCCCGAGGACACTTTGCGAGGCCTTGCTCCTGACAATAGCGACACAGAAGATGGAAATACGAAGGATGGGCGATGCGCTGGTGCGCTACCGGCCCACATCCGTCCTCTCGCGGCCATGCCAGAGCCGCATCTGCATGCTCTCTACTCGCGCATACTCCGTTTCCGCCGTGAGAGGGCAGCAGCAGCCCAGGCCCTCAAACCCCACCGAAACTCCCTGGAACGAGAGCAGCCAACACGCGCAGAACAACGCCGCTCACTCAACGGCTGACGCTCTCGGCTCCCTCCTCGACTCTAGAATCGACTTCAACCACCCCCAGGGCAACAAGCGCACCTCGCGCTTCCCATCTCCTAACGCCCAATATGCGAACCGCAATACCACCGCCTACGGCGTGCCGAGCGGCTCCTCCGCCGATGAAGCGGCCGCACGTTATGACGGCGCGCAGAGCAGCAGCACCATCGACAGTCTGATTCCCAACATGGGCCGCACGACGTCGACCGCCGGCGACTCTCTGGGCAGCCTCTTCAGCTACGGCTACGGTATGGCGGCCGCGCAGCAGAAGAGCCTGATCGAGCCGCCAGACCCAGCGACGCTGCCGCGCCTGGGCCCGACCATCGGCCGCAGCGTGCCCATCCGCGAGAACATCGACCTGGCCAAGGGTCTGCGCCAGCTGGACATTGTCTGCGCCCGCAACCGCATCCGCGGCGATTTCAACAGCCAGCGCTACCACGAGCGTCCTGGTATGAAGAGGAAGAGACTGGCGAGTGAGCGTTGGAGGAAGCGGTTCATGGACGGTTTCAAGGCTACCGTGTCGAGAGTGCAGTACCTCAAGAGGCAGGGATGGTAGAAAGACGACGCATTCCAGCGCATGGGTCCCCGTTCACGTGTGCTTGGGGGACATACTGTCTATGGACAATTGAACAGAAAGTTCCAGTCATACATACTCCTGCAGCCGTTGAGCGAATAGTCTGGGTGGAACGCTCACGCTGGGGTTCCGTTCCTTATCAGTCCGGAAGGCCGGGTCATCGTGCTGACTTGGAGCCTTTGCGCGGTGCGTGGAAGCCTGCGGATAGGAACCCACGGAAGGGCTAAGGGATTCGTCTTCCATAGCGCAACTGGGAAGTCTCCGGTTTCTTTCCAGCAGGTGTGGCGATTTTCGTTTCTTCCGACTTGTCTGCTCATCATGCGATGGTACACTTTACTTTTTGGTTGAGTGCCCCCAGGAAACGTTCACCAACGGCGAAAAAGGCTCTAATCGAAGCGCGTGAAGGAAGTACCAGTCTTACTTCAACTGTACTCGATATGTATGTACCATATTGTATATGAAATCTCATCCGATCGTGCTTCACTAAGATAACCGCGGGCGCCATCCATTCCGCCTATGCTTTGGGATGCATCGATCCCCATAAGTGGTGTTTCCGGAACGCCAACCTTACAGTATTCATAGGTGTTCTTTACCTTCAACAGACCAACAACAATCACCACAAATCCCCGACGGGTCTCAGCGGCTGCCCGTCCTACCTTTCCCGAGACCCCACTTCTTGCTCCCGCCACGGGCACCGTCACCGATTGCGAAGCCGCCCAACCTTCCGATACCGACGCCCATCGCGCCAATCCGGCCCTGTCTCATTTCTACCTCTGACCTGAACCTACCCCAGCTACGCTCTCGCTCTTCCCTGCATCAACTGTTAGCTAAAGTATACATTAACCACCTTTACAGGAACACACACCAATCAGCCATCTGGGAAAGCATGAAATCCCAACTCTTGTTCTCCTGCGCCAACCGCATGTTGCCGTCATGCCTCAGACACGCCTCCCTATACAAGCGCTGCTGCCTGGCCTTCGTCGCCGCCGCCTCTCCCACCAACGCCGGATCCTCAAGCGGCAGCATCGGTTCTGAAGCACAAAGCGACGGCGCCGAAGCCTCTGCCGTCGTGGTATCAGCAGCAGCAGCAGTCCCCACATTCGGTGCCGACGCCGCCAACCTCTCCGCACCCGCCTCCCAAGCGCTTCCCCCATCATCACCACCACCACCACCACCACCACTACCGTCACGAACCTGCCCCTCCATTGCCGACGACGGTGGCGGAGGCGTCTCCGCCCCGTTCCCACTCCCGCCACTCACAGGGCTGGGCGGATTCTCGCCACCACCACTGCCCATCTTCATGCTCTCCAGCAGCGTCGTCGCGCGGTCGATGCCCGCCGCACGGCTGGCGCGCCGCATGGCGACGCGCTCGTACTGCCGGCGCTGCAGGTGGCTGCTTGCCGTCACGCTGCTCCACGCGCCGATGTTGTAGCCGTTCTGCAGGGCGTCGGCGTCGGACCACACCACCGCCGCGGACACCATCGGCGCGCGCGAAGTGAAGCCCGGCGCGTACGTTGGGGAGGGTAGACCGCCACCGTCGCCGGCGGAGCGGGGGAAAGGAGGTGAGGGGCGCTGGGCATCATCGTTGTCTTGGCGGTTGTTTGTCGATGCTGGTGGCTCGGTGGTGTTGCGGGACCGCGACGGTGGCGGCGTGGAGATATCGAGGAGGGATGTGCTGACGTAGTAGGGCTGCTGCGGCTGCCGGCGTTGCTGTGCTTGGTCTGGGACGATGATCTGGCTGTCGCGGGTGGAGCTGCGGTAGGTGGGCGCCTCGGAGGTGTAGCTACGGATGTCGTTCATAAATTAGTCAGGCGTGTGCTTGTGGGAGACGGGCATAACATACGACGGCGCGGAGGAGAGTAGAGAGCTGGTTTCAGGGTCCCGTCGATACAGAGGAAGCGGCTCGATGTCGAGCGGGATGGCTGTGATGTTGCAAGTCATGGTTCACCAAAAAATGTTGCTGAGGAGGGAAAACTAGAGACGAAGAGAAGGAAAGGCAAGGCTGCTGAGGCTACCAGCAGCTCACTTCCGCGGTACGATGGAAAGCAAGCAAGTAATCAATTCAGACGTTCGAGATAACAGGGCACGGCAGGAGCTCTTGTAATACCTCACTAGACCGTCAAAGTGTGGGTGCGGTCCCAAGGCTTGGCTCTTGGTGTGGGACTGAGGCGTCGGACGGCACAGGTGCTTCCGCCCTGGCTGTAGTGGGAACGAAACCGGCAGTCGCGTGCCCTCCCTCCCGTCCCTGTACATACATGGTTTTATGTCTTTGCCCAGGCAACTGCTGGGCAAGAGCTGGAATGGCCTTTTGGCAGGATGTTTTTCCGCTGTCAATGCGGGGAAGGCGCCGGGGGACTTCTAGGTATCTGCCTATCTACGTAATCGCCCTGCCAGCCAATCGCTGTTGAACCGCCCCCCCCCCCCCCCCCCCCCCCCCCCCCCCCCCCCCCCCCCGCCCCCCCCCCCCCCCCCCCCCCCCACCCCCCCCCCCCCCCCCCCCCCCCCCCCCCCCCCCCCCCCCCCCCCAACCCCCCCCCCCC